>APFE031343290.1:0-11953 GCA_000404065.3 Pinus taeda
CGAAACCCCTCAGCACCAAAGGCGTCCCCTTGAAGCCAAAACAGCTCTGATACCAAATGTAGGTTTTAACCCTGTACAGAAATTACCTGCATACGAATTCTAAATCACAAGAAAATAAAAATGCGAGAGCATAACCCATAAAACACATATACCAGAGATTTCCCACTGGATCTCAAAACCGAGACTACCAGCTTGATTTTTCATTATATTCCTTTCAATGTTACAATACATATTTATACATGCCGAAGCATCCAATACCATGGACCGAAAACCATCGCGTCCAAAACTGTGGACTGAAAAACCATAGGTAGGTTCGCCCAACCTAATATAGGGTCCAAAAAAAAAATTTTCAGGGCGCTGCCCCGAACCCCGTAGAGGGGGGCTACCCGCCCCCCGCTGCGCAATCGACACGGCGAAGGGGGGGCTCCGCCCCCCCTCTAACCCCCCAGTTCACTACGTAGGTTAGTCGTGGAAAGAATATAACACAACCCAACTTAAACACAGTGAACAATCCGTTCTCCAAGGCTCATAAGCAGTCTTTGATTATAAAAACTTATCAGACATTACAGTGCGAGTCTCTCTCGGAGCAAAATCAGTTGGAGATAGCTTGTCGACTAATCAACCAACCAACCAACCCACCACCCGTAATACAATATTTAGGGTTGTCTTTATAGTGCAAATATCTCAAACTTATTTATTACAATTGACCTAAAACAGGTCTGCAAAAAGAGCTTTCTAAACCTAAACTTGTGCCAAAATTAAGTGCAAGTAAATATCTATTGAAATTGTGTCAGAGGTAGCTGGATCAAAAGGAGTGCAATGTGGCCCTTGGAGCCTCGATGCAGTACTACTGGAATAACTGTGCTTTGGGATCTGTAGTTCTGTTCTGGTGCGAGTTAAATGTGTAATAACCATGATTTGAGAGTTTTGAGTGGCCTCGCCCTCTTTCTTTGACTTTGCTGGAAGGTTTTTAATTTTCTCCTGCTTTGGGCTGCTGTTAAGATCTTCGCTGATACTCTTTGCCGCTACATTGATGGTCTCCACTGCTTGCTGATACTCTTTGACATGCTTTCTCCCTGTAGATTTGATCCGATACTCTTTAATCTTTGTCTTTGGTCTCTTCCTGTCTTCGAATCGGTTTAATTCGGCAAAATCAGGCTTTTTCGGTGCAAAACGGGCCAAGGACTGCCTCTGTTTCTTGTTCCGGAGCTCCGAAGCACGATTTTTCCTCTTGCGCAAATTTTCGGTTTTCTGGCTGCTGACGTCAGCATGACGTCAGCAGTATGGTGGATGACATCAGCCAGGTGATGTGACAGGGTGGCTCATACTTTAATGCGATGTGATGAACTTCTTCTGATGCGATCGCAATATCACATCGGCGGGGAACGAGAAGGTATTCGTTTGGAAATGTGATGCTTGCGACTGCCGATCGCCGATATCGCGATATCGCATCGGGCAACAAAGGATGGGGCATAACTATGTGGTGAAAATATTGCGATATGGCGATGTGAGATGGCTTACTAGGATCTGCAGAGTGTTAAGGGAATCGGCAAGGGTCTATTGCATTTAGAAGATGGTTTGAAGGGGCAGCATGAGGGCTCTTGCCAAGTTTCAGACAAACTGAGCAATTCCCGGGGGTACTTATGGTTATTTTGTTAGAAAATTATATATTACGGAGCAATGGAACACATGAAATAATGCAGAAATATAAACACAGAAAACGCACAAAACAAGAGAGACACAGATATACGTGGTTCACCCAGTTTAGGCTACGTCCACCCCGAACAACCAGTCCTTCCTTTCTATTATCCCAGCAAAATGAAAGAGACACAACCTACAACAAATCCGCTGTAATATCCTCTGTCTTCTCTCACAATTCTCACTCTCTAATTTCTCGCTCACACACACATCTATCTCACAGCCTCAAATACATGCCCTCATACAAAGAGAGGGGTTGCCTTCTAGGGCAAAAAACCCTAAACTAAAACATAAGTTCTAACCGTCAGATCATCCGCCTAATGAACGGCCTAGATTGACTAGAAATTACTATACTTTTACAAGGCAATTTTATAGTTGTTTTTAGCTTCGGGGGCGCTGCCCCCGAAACCCCCCCGCCAGGGGGGGGCTCCCAAAGGTCGCAGCCGCCCCCCCCTGGACCCCTCCTGCAGCGAATATTTTACGGGCGGCGTTTCCGCCCCCATTTTGAACTGGGGTCCAATGTGGTGGTACTTTTGAATATAGAAGATAATCAGGCTCCACACCCAACATATTTTTCAACCAGGGGGAGGGATATTTATATAAGGGATCATTTACATAGTTTTAGTAGGGGGATGGGGAAAATATAAGGAGTTAAATAATAACGTCAGTAGTTAATATGGAGATGACAGGAAAGCGCTAAGTTTCAGAAATCTTATGCTTGAAGAGGGGAGATAGAACCTCATAGAGAGAGTATGGATTTTCTTTGAGTGAAGCAGATCTTCACCCAAGCTAATGACATGAAAATGATGAAACTAAGAGGTATCAAGCAAATCTTGACCTCTTTTGGGGAAATTAGTTAATGATTTGGGGGAGATGGAGAAAGGGAGTTAGTTATGCCTATTTTTGAGTTTTTTCACATAGAACTGCCTGGTGATTGTGTCCTGAGTAGAGATAACACCCTGAAGACATGGAACTGATCAGCAATCAAGATTCTGCAACCTCAAAACTACCTGCCCAGCCTACTTACCTAACATTTTTTCTTCTTTTGGTTTGGGTGCACTTAGACTTGCAGACTCTTCATTTAAATTTTTCTTTTTATACTTTCCTATCTACAAACTACCCTTTTTTCTTCCAAGGGACCAGATTAAGCAGTTGGGCTCCTTTGATTCTCTACCTATCTAAGTATCTACCAAGATTAAGCTTTTTGGACAGATTTTCATCCTCTATATTCTAAAGCAGGAAATTGAAACCTAGGGAGACCAAGATTAAGTAGTTTGGACCTCCCTTTAGCTGAAAATTGTACAAAACTAAATAACTTCTCAAAATTTGGAAAGAAGTTTGATGAACTCTGAGTAGCCTTATTTGCTTGGTGACTGTTTAACAAATATGGAGCATTGCAGCATGCAAAGTATGACATATTTGGTCTGTAAAATGTCAATCATGAAATATGAGTAACCTGCTGCAGCAGGAGGCTAACAGCTATGACCACATATAGTTTAGGAAATTTCAAAGTGTCATTTCGAGAACTATTCAAGTACCTTTGCAACAACAAGAATAGCTTTTGTAGCAACAACGACAACCTTCATTATAACAAGGGCCATCCATGCAGCAGTAAGGCTAGATGATTCTGAAGCAATGACAACTGCAATAACCATAGGGGAAACCCTTGCAACCATTGCAGCAAACCATGTAGTAGAAAGTGTAGTATGTGTCACAATCCTTCTAGCCTATGCCTTCACAAGGTCAACCTCTGTAGCCATAAGGTAACATTTACATCCACAAAGTGATCAGCCCCAGAAATGGGTAATTATATGGGCTCATTTTCCCTCCTAACTTAGCTTAATCCACCATTCTCATTAGTTTATTGCATGTTTTTTATTATATTTATGCTAATAGAGTGAGTTGGGTTAGTGATTATGCCATGAAGTCTAATGTGTGCTTAGTGCATATTTTTGGTCAATTTTGGAGACAAAGTCGAAGGTTTAATGAGCATTTGGCAGCCAATATTCAGAGAAGACAAGGGAGAGGATTTGTAGGAGGGTGTCCCCCTCATTTATGACTCCCTCCTTCGAATCCTCCTTTAGAAAGCTCGGAGCACAAGTAGCCACATCAATGCATCAAAGAGGCAGTCAAGCAAGTGAAGAATAATTGTTGTCTATCTCAAGTCTTGGGAGCCAAGCGTCCTTGATTTTAGGGGAACTATTTGGAGCTCCAATTTTATGAGTAGAGAGGCCTAGGGCCTCATTAGGTTGTTGGATGTTAGTCAAATTTTCACACTTTTATCGCAACTTTTGCTCAGCTCATTCCGAGCTTACTTTTGTGGACAATTTCAGGTAATGTGACAATTATTTTGATAATGAAGATGAAATATTTTCTAAGCCAACACTGAGTTACCTCAGAGGGCTGAATATCTTGGGTTAGGGCCCAATCCAAGCTTCCCATCACCTCTTTTTATTTATTTATATGTTTTGTTTCAATTTATGAATTAGTTGTTGTTAGATAGATTTCTTCCTTGGGTAGAATAGGTTGCTTTTGGTGATTTACATAGTTTTTTCTATTTCATTTTATTGAAGTAGGTTAAATAGTGTTAGGAGAAAGATAAAAAAAGGCCACCATCAGAGCCTTGACCTCCTTTCCTCCCTTTGGGACCATGAGCTGAGGTCAAGACCCTCTTGCTGCCACAAAAACACAGTTTTGCCTTCTCCATGCAATTTCTGGTGTTATAGTTTGATTTAGAGGTTAATGCTTTACTTCAGATCCATTTTACCATACTCATTTCTTTTTCTTCAATAAATCACTTTCCAGGCTCTCCTTTCCATATAGCATTGTTCAACATTTTATTTTCCTAGATCAGAATTTAGGTTAACATGAGATACAGTTCTGTTTTTTTGGTGCAGCTAGTTTCTTTACTTGCTCAGTTTCAGAGTTTGATTTGTAGCTCTCTTGTAGTACATATATGCTCATAATAAGTCAATAAATCAGCCATCACCAACTCTCTTTGCTACATTTTCCACATGTCATTCACATCCCCTCATAAATCTGCCCTAATTTTCTGCACTTTTCTCTTTTGTCCCTTGAACAAGTCCAACCATCATTCCCTTCACTAATCCTCCTTAATGAACCTCAGACACCTTAACACATCATTCTAGCCTTCGGCTACCCTTTCCAACCATTTTCCCACATTTAAAACCTCTAAAACAGCCTTTGACATCCTCCTATAGATCCCTTGTAGCCTTGTGTAGAATTTACTGTAGGTGGCTTTTTGAAGTCTGATTGCAGGGAAACCCTCTAGAAGGTTTCCAAAGGCCTCCTAGGACCCCTCCAAACCTTCCCACACCTTTACATATCCCAAAGTTTCCCTCCATTGCCACCTAATCACTTCCACATCCACAAACAAATAAATTACATGCATGACAATTTCACATAAAATACATAAAAAACCCAAAAAGATGTTTTTTTCTCATTTCCTTCTAGAAATAGCTTGAATTGATGTTGTTTACTTCCTAAGTAGGTAATGACATTTATTTTATGGTTTTTCATCTCTCTTTTTGCAAAAGTAGGGTTAGTTGATTAATTAGGGTTTGCCAGGGTTACTTCACATTTCAGGCTTCCTTCTCTTTCTACAAGTAGAATAGCCTCTGTAGAGTAAGATTTTTTTTCTTTCATCACATATAAAGCTTCTTCGGAAATTCATAGAAGTTGGCTTGAGCTCCTAGTGATCTTGCACCAGTTGACCAAGTGACAACCTGTAGTAAGAACTAGGACTCGTGCATACAGCAGTGTTGCTTCCAAGTTTGTTACGAACTACTGGTTTGATAAAAGTAAAGTAGGAAGCCCCAGGAGTTGCAACATTATTGCTGGAATACTAGCACCCACCACTTTTTGGTACCATTGCCAAGGAAGCGTTAGATTATTTTGTGATTACTTCTTTTCTTTTATTTTCTACCTCAACATATTGCTAAGTAGTTTATTTAAGCAAAAGTAGATTAGTCCTTTCAATTCTGCAATTTCCATTTCAGCAAAAGTAGATTAGTCCTTTCAATTTTGCAATTTCCATTTCATCAAAAGTAGATTAGTCCTTCTAATTCTACAATTTCCATTCTAGCAAAAGTAGATTAGTCATTTCCTTGCTTTGATTTCAATTCTGCAATTTCCTTTCAGCAAGTTCATTTCAACAGTTGCAATTTGTTTGTTCAATCAATTTCAGTTTTGCAAGTACAAGTAGAAAAGCATAAATCACCCAAAAAGATATTTCCTTTCGTGCCTTGTAGGAATAGATATAATTCCAACAAATTCCTACCCAACACCTCCACCACATCACAAAGCCACCCTTCTCTCTTCTTCGGTGGCAGTGATCCAGAAGAACCTTTAGGTGAACAGCTAGTGATATTTGAAGAACCTATAGGAGAAGAAGAGCAAGAAAACATCCCTCCTTAGACAATGGCTGAAAACATAAATTCTAGGGGGAATAGAGAGAGAGTAGAGGGTACCTTTCCCATCCGAGAGACCAATTGGGACACAAATGAAAAACATAAGTCCTTCAGCTCTACCTCACTTCCATGGATTGACTATAGAAGATCCTGACACCTTTTTGTTTGAGTTTTTTATTATTTGTCAAACCTATGACTATGAAAAGATGAGAAAAAGTTGAAACTATTTCCTTCTACTGTCAATGATGTAGCATTGCGCTAGTTCATGGGGTTACCTGGCAATAGAATCACAACTTGGGCTCAAATGCAGCAAGCCTTTAATAACAAATATCGAGACTACTGTAGGTCAAAATATACCAAGGAAGAAATCTTTGGAATGACCATGGGAAGTGATGAATCTTTGGAAGATTATGAAGATAGGTTCTAGCTCAATTATAAAAGGGCCAGGTGTACACTTGATCCCGAATCTCTGAAGTTGGTCCTGCTCATGGGAATTTTCAAAGAACTTCTAGACAACCCCCATTTGCTGGCTCGGGGAGACATCCACCAACTACCTTATGAAGACATAAAGACTGTTTTTAGAAACCATTCTAGGGTAGCTAGAAAGAGAGATATGGGGAGTCAGCCCACAACCAATACCTCCTCATCCACTTCATCCATCAAAGGAGAACTTGGAAACATGCTAGAAGACTTCAAGAGTGAGATGTTGTAGACTATTTCCATGCAAATGGATACCTTTCATATCAGAAGGAAACAAGAGGAAGCAGAGAGGGCTTTGGCCATTTTTTGTCCTAGGTGCACTAGAAGGAATCCTAGAAATGAATGTCCATTGAACTCTATAGAGGTTTGTTTAGTCTGTGAAGAAGACCATTCTACAGATAAGTGTTGTTCCTTGCTTGGACTTAAAGCTGTATACCAAGGGGCTGAAGGAGCCATTGAACCACTATACTTCATGAGCCAAACGAGACAGCATGGACATAGACCATACCAGCAGGGAATGCAAGGGACTTCTCAGGAATACTACAACCCCAATCAATCCACTTCCATTCTTCTTTGGGTCCCCCCGTTCATCCTTCCTGGTCCACCCCTCCTCCTTGGTCATATGCATCTCAATATCATGCCCAACCAACTGCTCATTCATTTCACTCCTATGCTTAGCCACAACCTCAATGGAATGCATCTCATTAGAGGTGGAGGCCCCAGTACAACTCTCCTCCTAATTTTTTTCCTCCACCACCTTCTCAACCACAACCATTGCCTCCTACTCCACCAAGGCAACCCCAAATGCCTGCTCAACCAAACCCAAACCTGAACAACAGATAGGCTCAACAAGTATATAGCGGGGAACCATCATGCTTGACCTATGATGTGGAGATTTAGGAGATTAACCTATGATCTAGGAAGGTTCTCCCATATAGATAGCCTCCCCCTCAGGAGGTTCAGGAAGATAAAGAGGAAAGTGAACCGAAAGCAATTCCACCCTTTCCTGAGAAATTATATGGAACAACACAGCCCACTCCAGAAGAAACTGAACTTCTGGGAGAATTGAAATAGTTATGTGTAAAGATATCACTTCTCCAAGCCATAAAGGATGTGCCCATATACAATAATATGATCAAAGATAAGTGCTTTAGGCATCCAGGTAGGCGCAAAAGAGATGCCCCAACCATTAATGTCATAGGACAACTGTCCGACCTAATGTTGGGGCATGTAATTTGTCTGAAATACCTAGAAATTGGAAGCCCAGTAGTTGAAGACTACATCAATGGCACCATGATCGCACACACCTTGATTGATCTGGGGGTTGCCATTAATGTGATAACAAAGGACACCATGCTCAAACTCAACCTTTAGGGCTCCTTGAAGAAGACCATGACAGTACTGTAGCTAGCAAACCACTCCATTGTGACCCATGAAGGGATTGTGGAGGATGTGATGGTCTCCATTGATTCTTGGGTGTACCCTACTGATTTCCTAGTTCTCCAGCTGAAGGAAAAGCTCACTGGGTATCATCTTATCCTAGGAAGGCCTTCGTTGGCTATTGTAGATCCCTACATCATCTGTCAAGCTGGGAACATGACAATCAAGAACGGGCATATGTCCAAATAGCTAGTCCTATACCCTCCTGACCAACCCATGTTAGAACATGATCTAGCTCTCTGGTTGGAGGAGGAGGATGAGGATGAAGTCTAATCTGCACCACTATATATAGTAGAAACTATTATGAGAGGGAAACCACAAAATGAGGATGATATCATTGAAAATTTAATTCAGAATCCACCCCCCAGTATTTTTCCATTAGAAGATCTAGTGAAAGAAACCCAAGACAATCCCTTAGCTGGTCTCTGTGTGGCCGACATGACCTCTCTCCATGTTAAGAATGTGGATTTTGGCCTTAAAAGAACCCTAAAAATCAACTCATACCTAACCACCTCCTAGGAGAAGGAACTGTGTAGCTTATTGAGAAAACATTTAGATGCCTTCACCTGGAGCTATGAGGAGATGAAGGGGGTGCACCCTTCAATTTGTACTCATCAAATTTACGTTAAGGAAGATTGAAAACTAGTCAGGCAGCCTCAAAGGAGGATGAATGCAACCCCTAAAGACATTATCAAGGAACAATTGCAAAAGTTACTAGATGCAGGATTCATCTACCCCATCTCTTACAGTGAATGGGTCTCTCCTTTGGTTCTAGTGCCAAAGAAAAATGGTAAGTGGAGAATCTGTGTTGATTATCGAGAACTAAACAAGGCCACTAAAAAGGACCATTTTCCTTTTCCTTTCATAGATCAAGTGTTAGATGGTCTGGTGGGGAAATTTTTTTTCTCCTTCCTAGATGGGTTCAACGGATACAACCAGATCCAAATCAGCTCGAAAGACCAAGATAAAACCATTTTCACTTGTCCTTGGGGAACCTTTACATATTGGGTCCTTCATTTTGGTTTGTGCAATGTTCCTGCCACTTTCCAGAGAGCAGTATTGAGTATATTTTCTGAACTAGTTCATAATGTAGTGGAAATATATATGGACGATTTTACTCCTTATGTTTCTAACTTCTAGGAAGCTTTATCTAACCTGGGAAAAGTTTTGGACAAGTGTATTGAAATGAACCTATCCCTCAGTCTGGAAAAATATGAGTTCTTGATGAGTGAAAGGACCATGCTAGGTCATGCAATATCTTAACAAGGATTGCAGGTGGACCCCAACAAAATTGCCATCATCCAAAGGGTCCCACCTCCTAAAAAGGTAAGAGATGTCCAAAGTTTCCTAAGCTTAGCAGGATATTACATAAGATTCATTAAATATTTCAGTAAGTTAGCCTCCCCATTATTTGGTCTTTTAGGAAAATAAGTCGATTTCATATGGACTGAAAACTATTAAGAAGCCCTAAATACCTTGAAAAGAAAACTTGTGACTGCCCCAATTTTTAGAGGCCCAAACTGGACCCTACCTTTCCACATTCACACAAATGCCTCGAACAGAGCAATAGGAGTAGCCTTAGGGAAAGTTGATGAAAATTTACCTTATTCCATATACTTTATAAGTAAAAATTTGTCCAAGGCAGAGGTAAACTACACAGTAACTGAGAAGGAATTCCTAGCTGTAGTACATTCCTTAAATAAATTCAGACATTACATCATAGGCTATCAAACCTTTGTACACATTGATCATGCTACAATTAGGTATTTAATGAACAAAATAGATGTAAATGCTCGCATTATTAGGTGGTTGCTTTTATTGCAGCAATTTGATCTAACCATTGTTGATAAGACTAGTAAAGAAAATGTTGTTGCTGACTCTTTTTCTAGGGTAAATCTGCCTACAAGTGAGGAATGAATGGTGGATGATAAAATGCCAAATGAGCACCTATTTTCTATCTCAGTGCTCTCTCCATGGTTTTCTAATATAGAAAATTACTTGGTTTCACCACAGTTCCCACCACACCTATCCTCAAAAGAAAAGAGAAATATCATGAGGAAAAGTGCCCCTTTCACCTAGCTTGGGGGCAATCTCTTCAAACTTGGCCCATATCAGATCTTGAGAAGATGTGTTAGGGAGGAGGAAGTTTTTGGCATTCTCCTGACTTGTCATGACAGGCCTTGTGGAGGCCATTTTGCAGCAAAGAGGACTGCCTTCAAAATCTTGCAAGCAAGTTACTATTGGCCCACTCTTCGTCAAGATGTGAGGAGATATACCAGCCAATGTGATCGGTGCCAAAGGATGGGGAAACCTACTCCAAAGGATGCGATGCCCATGCAGCCTCAAGTGACTTTTGAACCATTTGAGAAGTGGGGCATGGACGTTGTGGGTCCTGTCAACCCTCCTTCAAAACAAAAACAATACGTCATTGTGTGCACCGATTATCTGACAAAATGGGCAGAGACAAAAGAAATCAAGGCAACAACAAAAGAAAAATTAGTTGAGTTTTTAAGAGAAAATATATTTTACAAGTTCGGGTATCCTAGAGAACTGGTTACAGATCAAGGCAGTCAGTTCACTTCCAATTTGATTGAATACCTGCTCACACATCATAAATTCAAGCACAGGACTTCCAGCCCTTACCATCCACAAGCCAATGGGTAGCTGGAATTCACTAATAGAGCTTTAGAAGGAATTCTGACCAAGGTAGTGAGCAGCAATAGAAAATATTGGGTGGATAGACTAATTGAGGCCCCCTGGGCCTACAACACAACATGGAAGACCACCACAGGGTTCGCCCCCTATGAAATGGTCTATGCGAAGAAGGCTTTGTTGTCAATAAAGTTTGAATACAATACACTAAGGATGGCAGTTCAGCTAGACCAAGACCTCAGCCATGCACAAAAGGAAAGACTACTCAAGCTCAATCGATTGGAAGAACAGAGATTGCAGGCCCTTCTCCACAAAGAGGTAATCCAGCTTTAGAGGAAGATATGGCATGACAAAAATATCAAGGAGAAGCAATTCCAAGAAGGTTTTTAGGTGCTTCTCTATGACTCAGGACATAAAGACTTCAAAGGCAAGTTGAGGACAAGATGGCTGGGACCCTACACTATAGAGAAATGTAATGACAATGGTTTAGTTATGATCAAAACCATTGATGAGGAACCCATCCCTATGCTTGTAAATGGGCATAGGTTGAAAATTTACAAGAAGCCCCTCTCCAAGGAAGAGCTCATTGAAGATTTGAATAAGATAGTGTTGGTAGTGGAGCAAGTATCAGCCTCCACTCCACCCAATCACTGAAGAAAAAGAAAAAATAATGACTCAAATGAAAACCTTTATGAGGTGCTTAAGTCCCATCATTGGCTTGAATACCTCCTTTTAGGTAGCCCAGTGATGACAAAAACAAAAAGGAGAGAAAATAAGATCCCTTGGAGGTGCCCAGGGCAGGAAAGTAGGGTGAAAACCTCTTGGAGGCACCCTGGTTGTCTTTTAAAAAAAAAATCTAATAGAGAAACAAGAAGAGGAAGTTGACTTTTAAAATGCATTGCAGGTTACAAGTGGACCATAGGAAGAAAAAAAAGATATGGCATAAAGCCTATTACACATCCTCTACACACTTCTCCATCACTCTTGACCTTTCTTCCACCTCACTATGTGTTTTTTCGGAACAATGTGTATCCTACAGGAGGCCCTGTGTGTTCTACAGGAGGCTCCTGTAGAAATAACAGAGAGCTCGAAATGGAATTTAGAAATAGTTTGAGGAGCTGGGAATTTTCATAAAGAGCATGTAGGCCATCCTATGGCTATCCACCATCCTAACCCTCCATTCCACACCTGCATCACCTCATTTCCATTGATTTCTTTCCTTCCTGCAGAAAAAACACAGAAACCAGTTTCAA
>APFE031343324.1:0-11474 GCA_000404065.3 Pinus taeda
CAGGTGGCAAGACGACCTGACTGGATTATTCGATGACAAGTCCAACCAGCTCTGTAGTGTGGTCCGTGTGGTGAAGGAGGGGTGGAGGTGTTTCCCACCGTGTATCCTCCGAAACCTGGAATCGTGGGGAGGTCAGCTGAACGCTCCCCCCTAGACGTGTGATGACGATTGCCAGTTGCCTGCTGGGGGAAGTTAGGTCGATGTATTCGACACTCCCACCATGATGGTTTTATCAGTGGTTAGTATGGCCGTTGCCATTGATAAAGCAGCAGAGGACGGATAGGGCGGGAACGGAAGTAGGCCAGGGTGGATAGGAGATATAGATCAGTTGGAGACTCTTGATGGAAAGAAATTTCATTGCCATACTTATTCGATTTCATTACTATAACTCTCTCCGGTGCTATGCTTTCAAAATCCTTGCATCTTTTCATTCTAACTTCGGGACGAAGTTTTCTGAAGGAGGGGTGTATGTAATGCCCCACTTAAATCTTATCCTACAAATCTTGTTAATGTTTACATTATCTAAAAATATTCAGAAATATAGGTCTAATATAAATTCATGATTCCATTATTTAAATTCTCCACTTACCTTCTCAAATTGAATATTGGGTAGAATTTGGTCTCCTTCCATTAATTCAAAATGTATGAATTCATTTCACATTACCCAATGTACCCTCACATTTATTAAAGAGAAGACATAGTCCTCTCCTAACTCATATATATATATATATTCATTTCACACTACCCAATGTACCCTCACATTTATTAAGGAGAAGGCATGGTCCTCTCCATATAATTAAATTTCACATTCCCCCATGTACCCTCACCTATTCTTGGGAGAAGACATAGTCCTCTCCAACTCATTATATATATATATATTCATTTCACACTACCCAATGTACCCTCACATCTATTAAGGAGAAGGCATGGTCCTCTCCATGTAATTAAATTTCACATTTCCAAATGTACTCCTAGCTTAGTTGGGAGAAGAGAAGTCAACCATAGGGATGGGTGAGGAGTGAATGACATTAATGAGAGGTGGTTGAGATGGAGAAGGGAAGGAGGGTATAAAAAGGGAAGGGATAAGAGAGAAGGGGGGGAGTTTTTGGGAGGTTTTGCTCATGATTGTGGGGGTTGGTTGTGATTGTTTAGACTTGTTATGATTTTGGGGAGACCTTGGAAACCTATGGAGGTTTCTTGGGTTTGAGGGGAGGAGAGTATTGTTATATGGTTTGCACATTCTCTTTTAAGACACACTATATCTGGTTGGACTTGGGCACGGAGGGCTAGGGAACCTGTGGAGGTTTCCTGGGCTAGGAATTTGTTTCCTAGTAGGCTGGGTGGTAAATCCGGTTGGGTCGGTGAGAAGGAGCTGTCAGCTGGAGCTATCTGACAAAGGTATCATCATCAACCACCGGAGCAGGTATTTTTCCATGAACTACTCTTATTAAGTTGATATCAATGGAATGCTCATCTTAATTTATGTTGTTTATGATAAAATGAATAGATGTTAAATGTTTAAAATTTTTCAAGAAGGTCAGAAAGCTTCTTTTATTACTTGCAAATCAACAGTATAATAGATCTGTTAGTCATAATAGAATAAGACTCTAATAATAGGAATCGGGTTCTTACACTAGAGCATCCTTTGACAAAGGATAACATGAGTGCACTGATACGTAGTCTTTTAGAGAATCCAGTACATGAAATCACAACTTCCCTCTAGCTTGAAAACAGAAACCACATACTCAGAAGCACACATACTCATTCACTCCAAAACATGCCAAGTTGAAAGAATCTGATGAAAGGTTTCAATGGGAAAAATGAAAATTATAGGTGCTAAACTAAGAGTCATAAAAGCAAAGACATAAAACGCCAAAAAAATTCTAGGTAAAAATTATATCTGTGCCAACAATGGGAAACCTCCACCTCCAAAGCATATACAACGAACATAAAATAAAGACATTCCAAATACTCTTACATACTCTTACAACCATTTATTAGACTAAGAAGAGTTGTAAAAATCATGATTTCCACAATTTACTTCAATATAACATGTCAAGACAAGATTATTGTCATATTAACTATAGTCATTAGACTTTTAAGAGAAAAATAACATAGAGAAGAACTCAGATTTCTATCCACCCTAATCTTGATAAGAAGAGATAATAGTGGGAGTTTTTCCTCGACCCACTGGATGAACAATAAGGTCCCGAAAGGTAGAATCATTGACCAGAAAACCTTCGACATGAGTCAATTAGTGTCCACAATATCAAAATAGTATCAAAGGTTATGAATCATTATTTTTACATCTTCAAGGGAGGAAAATAGATTATAGGTCTCGGCTCATTTATCCTGAAGTACCAGGTGAAACAAAGTAGACATCTACTGAAGTGAGGCCAGTGAGTTGAGAAAATTAATTCGTTTGTTTCGAGATTTTCTAAGGTGACAAAGTGAAATTCCATCGAAAGGATTGAAAGATACATAGTATGCAAGAATGGAGAGGAGAGTCCAGTTGCTATACTTTTAGCATTTAAGAAAGAAATTAATCTTGGTATAATGACTCTTTCATTGTGGTGTTGATTTAAAAAAAAATAATAGTCATGTAATTTTTTCATAATGCCATGGTTGAAATATATTGAAAACTTCAAGTTTTTTACAATCGTGATATTTGGTTTCAATTCTATGATTGAAAATTTGTCATAATTTTAAGGTTTTTATGAGTCATTATATTTTATCTTTAGTGTTATAGTTGAAAATGATTATATGTATTTTATGTTTAATGTCATGGCTGAAAATTGTTGGAATTTTAAGTCTTTCGAGAGACATGATATTTTATCTCTAATTCTATGCCTGAAAATTGTTGCCTGAAAATTGTTGGAATTTTAAGATTTTTCAAAGTCATGATATTTCATCTTTAATGCCAATTCTAAAAGATGTTGAAAATATACCAAAAAAAAAATTATTTTGTTATTACAACAACAATTTTTGTTTTCAAGGTGTTTTTTTGCACAAGAAAAAGTGTTGATGCAACATCGACACTTTTTGTTTACAAGGATTCATATCAAACTTAAAATTTTTAAACCATTCTTCCCGTCCTCTTGGGATCTCTGTCACAACAGATATTACTTCTGGAGAAACCTGTACTTCTAGCATAGCTATCTTTGAATTTAAACCAGTGAAGTTTAGCGCAAATTCCTTAGTTACCTGTGCATGTCCTCCTTGTAGTTTTTTGCAAAAGTTCCAGCACCCGGCATCCTTGAACGCTTTCTTCACGCCTTCATCCCTCAACGCTATGTCCAGGCCTTCAGGTTCATTTTGAGAATATTGTTCTCGTTTGATCAGTGACTTGGTTTGAAGATAATAATGTTTTAATTCTAAAAATATTTGTCCAATTTTTTTATAAGCAGAGTTGAATTTGCAATTTAAAGAGAGTTGTGAGCAATTGTGTGAACAAATGTGGTAGTGGGTACGGTGAATTGTTTAGTAATGAGAGATTGTTGAAGGTGTTCGTAATGGTGGTTTTGGTGAGTGCTTGAGACACAAATTGATTTGTTTTGTAAAAGGGAATGGCTTCACGGTTTGAATATGAAAATTGTATGAAAGATGAATCATTGAGGTCATGCAAGTTATAGTTGGTAAGTTAGGGGTTGTAGCTCCTTCAAGTAGTTGCTAGAAAATATTTATGGGTTGAGCCTTTTTTCAGTAGTCATTGATAAACTTAGGGTTGCAGCTTGTTTAAATTGTAGAAGACAAATCAAGGAGTAGTTGCTTCCTGCTATTTGTAGCCAAAGAACTTTATAGCAACAAATTATAGCTTTCTTTGTGAAGAAATTGAAAGAAATATTTAAAGATCTTGTGTTTTCTCATTGTGGTATATATATTATTTCTTCTCATCCTCATATAATTTAATTTCTTAAAATTTTATTGGTGTCCTGGTATCATTGCAAATGAAATGAATTTTTAAAATTCCTACAATATTGATTCACCCCCTCTTAATATTGTCCTAGTTTCTGACACAATTGCCCCAAAACAATTCCAATTCACAACAGGTGACAATATCAGTATCAAAATTATGTGCCTAGCTCAAAGAAATGATCAATCGATACCATAGTAGGTTCAACCACCATGGAAGTCATATACAATTCAACCATATTCTCCCATAGATTTAAAGCATACACAGAAGAGTCCACACACTGCATAAAACTCTTCAGCTTTAAACTACATGATCATATGCCTCCTTCAAGCCATCAAAGTTTCAAGTGCAAGGTCGAAATATTGTTTACATCATGATTCAGCCAAAGCTTTGGACGGTGCAAATTTAATGGGAGGAAGACCTCTACATGGTGTGCATGACCTCCAACAACCACATCATCTCTAAAATATTTCCAAGAGAATGAGTCACGAACCATAGGAGGAGCCAATGTAAGGGAACAAGGGGTGTAAAAAGTAGCTACATTTTTTTAATATAATTTCCATATGGCTGGAAATGAGGCTCTAAAAAATTTAAGTAGGCTATAAGTGAAGAGGATTGAATCATGGCATGTTTCACCATCCTAACAAGTTATTGATGTAAGTTTGGCCCGAATTTAAACAACACACATGGTATGCTTTCTCTACGCTTCCTTATTTTGAGTTCTTAAGATATGGAAGAAGAACTTAAGATGAAAGTGGCGAGGGGCTCAAAATTCTATGCAAGAGTGACTTTAATTGATTTTCCTCAGGAAAATAGCCTTTGAATAAATATTGGATTGTGAGAAGAGAGTCTCTCAATATTATAATCTTAGTAATATCGATTTTTTTTGCCAGATTTATCCCAAGAAAGAGACCATGCATTTCAGATTAGTTGTTGGTCCTCTTTCCTAGCCCCTAGGAGTACTTAAGCACTTGTTTTCCATCGAGGTTAAGGATAACCCCTCCCCCTCGTACGGCCTGTAATATATGTAATCATTAGTAAGAGGTTATTTGCTCAATTTTAATTCAAATAAATAGAATATATACACTTTTGTGTAGATTTCAAAGAGATACAATATAATCAAAATTAAAATACTATGGTGCTACTTTCTGAGATCTTTGAAATGTTATGAAGTACATCAAGGATAAAAAGAATGGTTTCACCTATGTCAGGTTCCCTTATCTTATAATTATTCCTCACACATTTTTTTGTTAGGCTAGTCACTAATCCCTCCAAACTGCAAAACAGTTATTGGTACAATTAATATTAGAAACCATAAATAGGGAAAAAATATAAAACTGTGATTTTAGAAGAAGATTACACACCCGTTTATTATGATTCTCCTTCTTTTGAATTTTGTTGGTAATTTGATTTCTCTTGGGTTTCCCAAACCTAATCCATAATTTGAAAAAAACATGGTCTCAATTATTTCAGGTTCCTTTATCTTGTGCTTACTCGTCGGACATTGTCTTTCAACTCCAATGAAATCCTTCTCTTTGGAAAAAAGGAAAATTCACTAGAATTTTATGCGTTTAAATATGCTACATTAGAGAAGAATATGATGGGAAAAAACATGGGTTGTCAAAACTGGCAGTCCAAAAACAGCTGGTAATTTGACCAAGTCAAAACGTTTACATAACATTACAACATCTCTTTCATGTTGGGGTGAAGGGTGTCTCTCAATGCAATCAAATATTTATACCTATATTTAAACTAATATCATTATTTTAACCATAAATGACCTTCTTTTTTGTTTTTCAATTTGTTTGAGTCCTAAAATTATTTCAAGATTAATAGTTGACTTGAGAAACTGCAATCGAAGGGCATTTAAGCCATCAAAATTAGCCAGGGTTCGCACCTCACTTGGGCCACAAAAGCCCGTAATATGGTGGATTTCCATAAATTTTAGAAATGGTGACCTTTACATAATGGAGTGACTTAATAGTACAACCCATCACCATCTATTCTACACCCTGTGCGCCATTTTAACCATAAATGATATAATTGTATTTTATTTTATTTTTGAAATTTAACAATTTTAATATAAAAAATACTTGATTAACTTAAAACAAACATGAGACTAAATAATAATAATGGGAAGTCAAAAAATGGAGCTCCAGAACCCGCTCGACAAGGGTTAGGGTTTTTTCTGAAGTCACTTCTGAAGCTCCCTCCCTTTCACTCTCGACCTGACCCAACTCCCCCAGCTGTTGTACCTGACATCATTCAACTCTCACCATTTCCCCATTCGCGCCTTTGTTTATCTCCTCCCATGACTCCGTAAGCACTTTCACTGTCTCCCCCATCCAACTCTCGGTTACCACAATGACGGATTTTTATATTTTACGACGGAAGATGGCGAGTAACTCTCGGGAGCAGTTATGGATTTAGACATAGTAGATTATTCGGAGGACCTGTTAGAGGGTGCCTCCATCTGGACGACTCCCCATGCAACCACAGAAGGCCTGCTCCCTTTCTGCAGTGAATTGTTAGATACCATTATGAATCTGCCCTCAATCTCGGGGCCCTCTTTCTCGGTCATGACCTTACCAGAGCCCTCCCCTTCCTGGTTGGCACTCTCCGCCCCGCCCCCGTCACCATCCTCACGAATATTTTATCTGCTCCCCTCTCTGGCAGCTTCACTAACATCCCTCCACTCTTGGACAGCTTCCCGTCTGGGCCGTATCTGAACCCTAAACACCCACAACCAAACCCTCCTTCAAGTGAAGCCCGGCAGGACTCCATCAACGTGGGCAATCGACCGAGCAAAAAACACAAGTGTGTTAAATCCAAGACATCATCATCCACTTAGGCGAGGATATACAGTGGGGAGACACAATGGACACAGTTGACCGAGTCTTGGTTGGAAGGGTTTGGGAAAGTAGCTACACTGCGGCTCAGCTGAAGCTATGGATGTCAGAAGTATGGGGACAACACTTGGCCGAGTTATCCTTCATCCAAACCTTCGTAAGAGGATAGTTCGTTCTGCATTTCGCTAGAGTTGAGCATACGAATTGGATCATGTCCTCGTTCTGGCACATTGAATAGGCCCTTGTTCTCCTACGTCAATGGAACCCTCTTTTCAACCTGGAGAGAGAATAGCTTGGTGTCAGACCAATATGGGTCTGTCTACCAGGTTTACCCCTTAAATTTTGGTCTGAAGACATCTTTCAGTGCATTGGAAACTCTTTGGGCTCCTATCTGGAGCATGATAAATCGTATTTCTCCATTGGTATGATGGTATACGCAAGGATTTTGGTTCATCTAGACACCAGGGAGGGTCTATAGGAACACATCACCCTACAATGGAGAAATTTCTCCCAGTTGTAGATACTTGGTTACGAGGGGGTTCCATTTCGATGCAAAGGTGCCACAAGGTGGGTCACCTATACAAGGACTACCCCCTGAATGGCAAGGCTCAAGCAGAGGAAAAGGGAAAGACTATACCTACAAAACACTCTCAAGCCCCAATGAATCCACCCTCGTTTGAAGATGCAGTGACTCACACCGTCCCTGTTGCAGCAGCAGAGGCACCTGCCAAAGAGGCTATTAAAAATCATCGCAAAGCACCATATCGGCCTCCCTCACCTCTTTTGACCAGGGCAAGGGTGGCTGTAGAGGTTGTGCTCTCTTTGGGTATGTTCGACTCTATCCCCTCCTCTGCACATCTCTCTTCTCCATCTGTTTGCCTTGGCATTTACTTCAGTTAATTATCAGGCCTCTTCTTTCATTCCTCAGCCCCCCATTACCTTGGCATGCTCTCTTCACCCCCCTCCCCCCACCTACTCTTGCACCCCACCATCCTTCCCAGAGGTAGCCCCTGCTAAATCTTCTGACTCTAAGCATGGATCCCTATCCTCTAGATACCTTCTTCGATCTTGGGTACATTCACAGGCCCCTGACTCCATGGGCATTGGGTTGGATCCCCCCCCCCCCCATCCCCCTGAAGCCACCTTGAGGCCGACCTTCCTCCATGTCTAAAGCCAAATTGCAGGTTGGGGAGGAGATAACATATGGAAGACAACACACTATCGATCGGGTACTTAGAGCATTGAACACCCTGGATGCTCCCCCCCCCATGAAGTTGCTTTCTTTCAATTGTCGAGGGTTAGCTAGCCCTAGAAAAAAACTAGCTCTTTGCAAACTACTTAACACTGAACTGGTCGATGTCATTTTCCTTCAAGAAACTCTAGGCCTAGCTAATGCTATCACCCTCCTGCTATAATCCTGGCTTCCTGGTTGGTATTTTCAATCCCTTGATGTTAATGGACGATCAGGAGGTATAGCACTGGGTATAAACTCCCAATCCATAAAAATCTGTAACATTTGGGGTGGCATTGGACACATAGGGGAGGATATTTTCTCATAAAAAATTGGCACATAAATTAGGCTCATCAATGTGTATGGACCTTTCCAACACGAGGCTGAATTCTGGGATCATTTGTTGAACACTAATCTCCTGCGACAGGAAAATATAATCCTTGGGGGGACTTAAATTTTTCTATTGGATTCTCGGAATCATGGGGACACCATTCCCAGACTGATCCCCTATCTGATACTTTGAGAACATCCTGGAGAATCATAGCCTTATTGATATCCCATCAGCCAAAATACAACCTACCTAGAGGAATAATAGAATTGGAGAGGATAGCCTCGCCAGAAGGCTTGATCGCTTCCTCATAAAGGAGTGACTCCTGAGTATGGGATCTAGCTACTGACAATGGGTAGGATATGGGGGCATATTAGACCATCTACCGATATACCTTGAAATAAGAGGAGGTCTGAATAAACCAAAAGCCTCCTACAAATTCAACTCCACCTGGCTAAGGGATGCAGCCAATACTCGAATGGTGACTGAATGTTGGAAGTGCCACCCCCTACCACTGGTGGGAACATTGTCAAAGGTTTTGCACACAACCTAAGGGAACTAAAGAAACTATCTAAAATCTGGGCACATAATAAGATAGAACAGGATGACCAAACCCTAAGGGAAACTGAAGAAGAGATAGTTGCATTCGAAAATGAACAAGGGGGGATCTTCACTTATCATGAGAAAAAGGATAAGATTACATCCCTTCTATCCAAGAGAAGCAAAATATTAAAGTAAAAGAAGAAACCTGGAGGCTAAGAAGCAGAGCAATCTGGCTGCTAGAGGGAGACGACAATACAAAATTCTATCACAAATTCACTAATGGATGCAAAGCCATCAACTCCATCTGGCAGCTAACAAATGAGAAGGGCAACTCTGTGAACACCTTCCCGCAATCAGTAGCCTGGGCCACACCCATTTCAAACAGATCTACAAGGCACCCCCCAATGCCACTCTGGCTAAAGTCATTCGAATAACACAACTCTTCCCACGGTTTGTTTATCAAGAAGTCACCTTGGACCTTAACAGGGAGGTCACAATGGGGGAAATTGAAGCCACATTAAAATGGTTCAAGCGCAATGAGAGCCCAAGACCTGATGGTTGGTCTGTGGAATTCTACATGGATTTTTTTGATACTCTTGGTTAAGATCTTCTAAAAGTTGTAGAATAATGTCAAATCAATGGGAAGATGTATGAGGCCTTCAATACCACGTTCATCACCCTCATCCCCAAATCAGACAACCATGTCTCTGATGATGACTTCCGCCCCATCTCCCTATGCAATTACATATAAAAAATCATCACCAAAATCATAGCCAATCTCCTCTGGCCAATTCTATCCACCCACATTTCATCTGAGCAATTTGCCTTCCTACAAGATCAACAGATCCATGAGGCTATTGGGACTACACAAGAAGTACTGCACTCTATCTAGACGAAGAAGATGAAAGGTATGATTCTAAAGGTAGATCTCTCAAAAGCTTTTAACAAAGTAAGTTGGTTGTACATTAGAATGCTCCTAACTCATCTAGGCTTCCCCTATTAGTTTATAAAATGGATTATGTGTTGTATAACTAATGTATCTTTCAGTGTCCTTGTAAATGGGGTGGCATCGCCCTTCTTTCACTCCAAAATTGGACTCACACAGGGCTTCCCTCTGTCCCCATTACTATTTTTACTCATTATGGAAAGGCTCAGTAGACTCATAAAAGAGGAACATAGCAGGGGAAGGCTTAGAGGAATCAGAATTACTGGCAGAGGCATCCTGACTCACTTACTCTTTGTGGACAATGTACTAATTTTTCTCAATGGAGGCATTGGGGATCTGACTACATTGCAGAATGCTTTCTCTTTATTTCAAGTGGCTTCAGGTATGGTCATAAACAACACCAAGTCCACCATAACATCCACTAGATGCTCTCCCCATGAGATACAATATGATCTTCATAGATTTCCTTTTACTCTACTTCAGATGGAGGATGGCTTAAGATATCTAGGATACAGGCTAAAGCCCCATGTCTATAAGATAGCAAACTGGACTTGGTTAATATGTAAGATGTAAATGAGACTCAACATTTGGTACCACAAGTACCTGTCCAGAGCAGGCAGACTAGTACTTATCAAAGTTGTTCTTGAAGCCACCCCGGTGTATTAGATGTCTCTGGCATGGATACCTAGAGGTATCCTCTCCAGAACTCAAAATATTTGCCATAGGTTCCTATGGAAAGGTAATCAGCTAGGGAGAATATATGCCTGGGCCAAATGGAAGGAATTTTCTCTCCCAAAAAAATGGGGTGGGTGGGACATAAAAAGGTTGGAAGACTTCTCCTCCACATTGGCGGCCAAGCTTGGTTGGCAATTAATCACCTCAAACAGCCTGTGGACTAAGGTGGCCTCTTCAAAATACATAGCCCCCCTAAACCTGATGGACTGGCTTCAACAACCTGTTGAAGCCACGAAAATTGGGTCGACAACAAGGGGGATACCCACCCGGTCCGGACCTTGGTTGGCAACTCCTTATCCGTTTGGTACAGCGGATCCGACTGGGGATAACGGGACCAGTTTCCCGATCTGAGGGTGTGTGTGTGTGTAGAGTTGAATAATGCTAATCTAAGAGTACTTTAAAGCTAATATAATTCAGATTCTTAAACTAACTCTATGCTATTGTAATCTAATGATAAACAACACATCTAATCTACGCCAACCCGAGATGTATATCTTCTATTATGCGATCTAAAAAGATTTTGAACGATAACTGGTAATAAAGATCATTCAGCTATCATAAGAATAGAAATCATTTAAGATAAACCACTCTGCATAAGAATTTAGGAAAAACAGTTGTGAACATCATATCGCATAATAAGCTATTCATATGTCAGACATAAATAAATGACTCCATCGTACAAAAGTGCCAAATGGTAACCCATACATTCCTGCAATAACATATAAACAACTAAAAACTGTATATCACTTAAAGAATATAAGCAGAAATAGCCAAGAGATAAAAGTACCATTTATGACTGATCTTACTCACAACTTCAAGCAAAAACGATCTATCTCTACTTGTTCTAACATCTACTAAGAGTACAAAAGTGCAACATCAGTAGCAGACATCAAAATGCAAATAAAAATAAATCTCGATCCATCCATTCA
>APFE031343355.1:0-18981 GCA_000404065.3 Pinus taeda
TGTCTGATTTTCCACCAGAGCCTTAAATTATTTAAACCTATCAAAGACTTCAGATTTCTTCTTAAGGAAATATATCCATGTATTCCTTGAGAAGTCATCTATAAATGATACATAGTACACAGACTTACCCAGTGACGGAACTTTCACAGGTCCAAACACATCACTATGCAGAAGCTCTAATATCTGTTTCATCCTCTTACCACCAGAGGGGAAACTCACTTGATTATGCTTCCCATATACTCAATTTTCACATAAATCAAAATCCAGAGAGCTATTACTCATACCTTCTACCATACCTTTACCATGAAGTATTCAAAGACCCTTCTCTCCAATATGTCCAAGCCTCTGATGCCACAGCATGGTCTTCTCTCCAGAGACCACTAGATTTTCTGCTCCATTTCAGGAACCATAGAACTATTTCACTCATCAAAAACAGTGCTAACTTGCAGCTTGTACAGAGTTCCAATCCGAACTCCCCACATCAATACCAGTGCTCCTCGAACCATCTTGCAGGTATCCTTCTCGAACAATGTCTTTACACCTACATCATCCAACTTGCTTACAGAAATTAGATTTTTGGCTAATGCAGGAATATGCAGAACACCCGGAAGGGTTCTAACCCTTCCACCTTCCAGCTTCAACTTTACTTTTCTGTGAACAATGATTCTAGCCTTCCTATCATCTCCTAATTAGACATCACCATGATCATATTTCTCATACTCACAGAACCACTCTCTATGGGGAGTGAAGTGAAAGGATGCACCCGAGTCAATTAACCATGCCTCATGATCTACATGTGTACTTGAAGAAGCCAAGTACACATCCCCACCTTCATCTGAGGTGGTTTTCGCCTCTACAGAAGGAGCATCATCAGATTCATTTCCTTTATCAGGAGCTTTAGATTTACAATCCCTTCTAAAGTTCCCTTTCTTACCGCATTTCCAACACATCACCTTTATAGGATTTCCTGGAGATTTAGATATCCCACTCGATGACTTATTTTTGTTTCTATTCTGGGACTGTCCTCATACAAACAAGGCATCACCATTGTGTTTGTCCATATTTTTTTGTCTCATCTCCTCCGTTAGCAAGGCTGAGACTATTTCATCAAACTGCAAAGCAGTTGCATTGCTACCTATTGCAATAACCAGACTATCCCACGAATTTGGTAAAGAACACAACAAACTGATACACTTATCTTCATCTGAAATTTTAATATCAACAGATGATAACTGACTTACCACAGTATTAAACGCATTCAGATGCTCTGTCACCGAGTCTCCATCTTTCATCCTCAGGCTATACAGCTTTTTCCGCAGGAATAGTTTATTCACCAGAGACTTAGATTGGTACAAAGTCCCTAACTTGTCCCACAGAGCTTTCGTCGTAGCTTACCCTGATATATTCAGTAGTACTAAATCTGAGAGACAGAATCGTATTGTGCTCTTTACCTTCCGATCCAACTTCTTCCATTCTTCGTCAGACACTCTCGTTGGTTTAGTACCCCGATCTACCGCGATCCACTGATCTTTATCCACCAACAGATCCTCCATCTTGAGTTTCCACAACTCAAAACTTTGACCATTGAACTTCTTAATCTCTATCTTTCCATGCTTCGCCATCTTTTTCACCACGCAGAATCCATCTCACGATCTCCCATTGCAGGTCTTGCCACAACCCGAGCGAACCCCTCAGCACAAAGGCGTCCCCTTGAAGCCAAACAAAACTCTGATAACAAATGTAGTTTTAACCGTACAGAAATTACCTGCATTACAATTCTAAAAACAAAGAAATAAACAAATGCGAAGCATAACTACATACACATATTGACACAGAGATTGTCCCCTGGATCCCAAAACAAGACTACCAGCTTGATTTCATTATGTTCCTTTCAATGTTACAATACATATTTATACATGCCTAAGCATCCAATACCATGGACCGAAAACCATTGCGTCCAAAACCATGGACCAAAAACCATAGGTAGGTTCGCCCAACCTAATATAGGGTCCAAAAAAAAAAATTCCCGGGGTGCTGCCCCAGACCCCGTAGAGGGGGGTTACCCGTCCCCCTCAAACCCCCCGCTACGCAACGAAGGGGGGGCTCCGCCCCCCCTCTAAGCCCCCGGTTCACTACGTAGGTTAGTCATGGAAAGAATATAACACAACCCAACAAAAATAAAGCTCTGAAAATAAAAAATATATTCCATAACTATTTATAGTCTGTACATAATGTTCTGTAACCAAGACAAAATTGGTCAAATGACCCAAAACTCAAAAATGTTAGGGGGCACCCTAGCCTAATGATGTTGGTGATAACAAATCACTACATATGCAATCATGCGTAAGAGCCTAGTCCATTGACTCGGCACTTCAGTGGTATGTTGCTGCAAGTGCAAAGGCAGCTCATTGGTCCTCACATCCAGGATACCAAGGGTAAGACCCTCAATCTGGTCCTGTAGTGCCAAAAGAGTCTCGGCCACATCAAGGTCACGAAGGATAGCCCTCCCAATAGCTTCTCCTGCTGGAACAGCCGCTGGATCTCTACGGCGTGTTGTCAGTCGAACTGGGCCAACATCTGCATGAGCACATGAGTATTGATTAGTCTTGATCGTAAGAACATAAGAACATTATAAATAATAGTGAACAGAGAAATGGTCAGAAGAAAATTACCCATGACACCACACTACTCTCCAGCCGGCAGCACCAAATCCGGATCACCTCAGAAGTCCATACCAGCATATGGGAACCTAGCATAGACCATCTCTTGATGGTCAAACCACTTAAAGAAGGTCTCAGAAAAAGAAATCTGGGGCTGACCAGCATGCCGAGACATGAGATCGACCCATCTCTGCATCCGTGGTTCGGTCGGTGGAGGTAGGCCAAGTGATATATACTGTGGCTGCATCAGTAGGATTCGCTCCAAGGCGAAACCAGTCAAAATAGAACCATAACCAAAGTTCTTGGATCTGCCACTCTTCACCTTGGTCAATTGTTCCTTCATCATAGAAAGTACTGCATCACACCAATTGAACACCTTTGGTTCAAGGCATTCCAAAGCATACTGCATATAAGATCTGTTGGCTATATGGAGAGTAGAACTACCAGCCAGTCTAGCAAAAGTAAACAGGATGGTCCACAAGGGCCGGTCAGTGACGTCTCGGATGTTGATTTTTCTGTCCGCACTCGGCTGAGATCCCTCTCTGCAATGCCAGTGAATTTACTCCCTTATAGACTCACCCCCACGGGCGGAACCTGATAAAGAGAGAGGGGCACCATGCCTCGATAAGTCGGTCAGAAGATAGATGTCCACCACTATCAAGGGGATCGATTTGCCCCTAATCTAGAATACCTGGTTGATAGGATCCCAAGCATTGAGGAAATACTGCAACAAACTAATTTGTTGCCTCATGCTCGAGATGCGGAAAAACTTCAACAAGTCGCAGTTTCGTAAGGCGGCTACTGTGCCCGGATCATGTAAAGCAACAGCGTCCTCTTCTTCATGCTCACGTTCTCACCATGTGACAACCATTTTCCTCTGATGAATCTCTGAAAAACAAACAAGGAAAGAGTCAGGATCTTCATTTGGTGAAAACAGGCAAAAATTTCATGAGGAAACTATGAAAAAATTTTCCTCCCTGCGCCCATCGCACCCCAGCAAGTGTTCTACGAGTGATGCATACTAACTAGTTAGTGGAGACATCAGTATGCATCGCACCTTTCAACTAAGGAAGGGTGCGATGATCCTAGGGCGAGTTCTTCAAACCCCAGGGGCTCAGCAGGACAGGGAAATGAGCTCCAAATCCAAAATGAAAGGCATGTAATGAAAGAGCACAAGTTTAGCTCCTACCTAGTCTGAACGACGTTGAGAATCGTCCATAGAATCTCCAGGAATCCACTGGTGAAAATCACGGGGGAAAAGCACCTCCAGAGCTCCAACAAACCAAATTCAAATGATTGGTAAAATGAGAGGTAAAAGTCACTTTTAATTTACTATGCACATAGTTCAAGTAAAATATTAGTGTTTTAACTCATTTATCATGCATGTGTTTTCGTCTCTAATCAGTTTGATGAAGCAAATGAACAGGTAGTACAATCTTTGAAAGAACAAAATGTCAAGGGTAAATCAAGAAATCAATAACCATCATCACGAGCAATGTTGTCGTAGAGTTCAAGCTCGTTAAAAAATAAACTCTCCACGAGCAGTTTTAGCGCATAGTTCAAGCTCATTAAAAAATAAACATAAGCCATGAGCAACTGTTTCTCCCCGCGTTTAAGCTCATTAAAAAATGAACAGGTAAATAACCATTGTGAATGCCTTATCGCCAGCTTGGAAAATTCCAAATCTTACCTGGAACCAGCTTCTACCCGAAACCATCACTCGTTCCTCGAAAACGAGTCCTCTTTAAGCTCTTTTCACCTGACTCATAAAATATGAAAAGATTGATGAGCGATTGGCCTCTCTGGCTCGTTAAAAGGCATCGGAAGTGCTATCCCTCCTCTAGATTTTAATCTTTTTGGACCTGAGGGATTAATACACAAAAAGATCGAGCACTTGTCTTGTTCAGCTCGTTAGAACTATCAAAAATTCATCCCTTTTGTATTATTTTACGCTTTTTCGGACTTAAGGGATTACACAGCGAAAAAGAATCTTCGGAGTCTTCTTTTCGTTTCTTTCAGACTCTTTAAAATTGAAAGAGACTGAGTTATCTTTGTCGTTAAACCCGTTAAAACCAAATATTGACAAACTCATCCAACAGGACGAGAACGAGTGTCACTGTCGCTAGGCTTGCTAAAATATAGCGACAGGTTCACCCGAAGGACGAATTATAGAACAAGCATATGTTATCCTCCTCAAGCTTGACAAAAATAAAGAGGTACTGGTCAGCAATGACTGGGGAAAATTGGGAAGAAAACAAGAAGAAACTTTATTGGTAGCAAGTCACTCTTGAACATGACACTTTCCTTCCGCATCCATGCCGGGTTGGGTTGTTCCGTTCACTGGTCTCCACCATTAGTCCGTCACACCATCCATCTCTGCGGTTAATGCTACCAATCCATCAGTAGTGTCACCTATATGTTCAAGAGAAGTCATTCAGACAATTCACCTGAGTCTCACCCAGTGCAATACATTCATGCTTCATTCCTTCATTACTGCCACCCTGAACCCCATATCGTCAGTTTGTTTTCACCTCCAAAATCATTTACTTCATTCCATGTCATTGACGTGGGATTCATTAAGGCCCTCCTGTGACGGGTCGCTTCTTGTCGACATCAGCTCACTATCCAAGAAGTTGACCTAGGAACAACCCTTTTAGTACTTTGAAGCTTGCATGCCTTAATGGCAAGTTTCTCAGAGAGATCCAGAGGCTGGAATTTTGTAACTTATAGAGAAGTTCTGTTGGTATTCTGGTGTACATTCATAGTGTTGGGTGATTTTGCTTTGCTTGAGGTGAAGAAGGGCTTCTTAGCTGGAGGATGATGCTGGGTCAGAGCTGCTCATGGTTGTAATCCTCTTACTACTTTTTATCTGAATAAAGCTATTCTTGTTTCCTTCCATATTCTTGTGTATTTGTTTATATATGCTTGTCTATGGTTAATGCACATCTGATCCTGCATTATTTATGAACTTAGATCCTTGTTTCTTGCATAGTAGTATGTTGCTATGATTCTACAGGTCCTTTTGAAGCTGAGCAGACAAAGAGCAAGCAGCAAAACTCTATCAAGAAGGAGAGGGAATCGAACGCAAGACTCAGGTTGGACCTCTTGGTTCTCCTCTCATCTATTTTCATAAAAGGAATCAATAGTAGACTTTGATTGTTTGTTTCTAAGATAGCCACCCATCTTAGTGGGAATAGCAGCATCCGAGTGGACACTATTCCAGTATAACAGGCAGTACCTTGTCTTCCCTCTGTAAGGAGCACCATGCTGGAACACCGAGTCCTCCTGACCTTCCATGTCTTCATTTACTCTTTATTCGTTGACCCTAGTTTCGTGTCACAATGGGCCTTTTTGGGTCGACCCATACTGATTTATTGTTGCACCAACCTCATTCAGTGCTTCAGCTGTTGAACTATCCACCTCTATACTATTGGGGCTTTATGGTAGCGGGGCTTTTACTCTTAAAGGCATTGCAGAATGACAATTTCCTATGCTCCTTGGCCCCCTTTCGTTTAGCTCCTGTCTATATTTCTTCCCATATAACTGGGGGGTTGTGACCATGTGCTTAGTCCTCGGGTGCTAGGGCCTTTGGTGGGAGAGAGCGAGAGGATGAGTGGCTTTCGGAGGGGGGGATTAGCGGTAAGTGGTAAGTGGTAAGTGAGTGGGGGTGATAAATAATATGAGAGGGAGACATAGCGGTGGGGCCCAGTAGGGGAACCAGTTTTTTGGACCCCCCCCCCTACCCCCACACCAATAAAGGGAGACATGTCGAGGGGGGCGAAAAGGCCTGGAACCCTTCGAGCTGGGTGGATTTAATCTGGGTCATCCAGATATGGGGGGTGTTTAAATCACATGCATTCTTTGAAAGGGACAAACCCGACAACCCATTAAATCTATTTTATAAAATATCTCATCCGGGAGACTTCCCACATCTCGCAATCACAAGTCAGAGACTTTTAATTGGAGTAGCGGCCCTTTAGCTTCACCGATTGCCGATCTATGGGAATCTTCTTTGGTGACGTCATCAGTGCCATGTGGCACTTTTTGATTGGTTACACATGTCACCCAAATATGCCCCCATAGGACCACTAAAAAATGTGAAATCTGCATGCCACGTGTCCTCCTTACCGCCACGTCATCACTATACTGCCACATCATGCTAACGCCAGCTACCATGTGTCATTATCAAATCCAATGGTGCTATTCCACATCTCCCCCTTAGGAGAGAGAAAATGGCCTGCCTAGCCTTGGTTTTGCAACTGATTTCCTTTGTAAAATTATTTTCAGCCCTCGCGATGCTTTAACACTGAAGGCATAACCCTTGTCGGTTTTAGTTTTATTAGCCTTCAACGGTTTTGTAACACCGTATTTGGCCATTCCTTCCGGTACGTGCAATCGCCAATTGCTGATATTTCTCTAGACCACTGACATGTGGAACCTCCGATCTGCGATACACTATGGGCTAAGGACCTCCGATCATCGATTGTGATTTGCAATATCGGGTATCGTTGATTGCTGATTTTACTAACCCTTTGTACTGTGTTTTGAAATCCCATCGATCACTGATATGTCATGCCTTGGAGATTTGAATTTTTCGACCACTAGTTTGATCAGCTCTCCACTGTTGTTGCTTTTCCAAGACTTTGATTGCGATTTCAATGAGCCTCCCTTGGTCTTTTCTCTTTGTTTTCTAGATTTCAAAGGGTAACTTCAAGAGGCCTTATCTTCTGATCTAGAAGTCAATTTTCAAACTTCCACATACCGTTGGAAATATCATTTTGAGCATTATGCAAAGAAGAGGCTCTATTTTAGCTTTGAGAGCTCTTGTGGCTTGAAAAATGGCTTCAAAATTCATTGGTGACCTATGATGACCTATTATTGAAATTAACATGGACATGATGACCTATAAAGAAAACCAAGAGAAGGATAGAAGAGAAGAACAACAACATTTGGATATAATGTTGATTGATGAGTCAATCAAGTTGTTGGAAAGGATGTCAAGTGAATTTGGGAGTGAAGTGTTATTTCATTTAACCCAAGTAAATGATGTTGATAGGAGATTTGTGGAGAGTCTGATAAAGTTTGTGAAGAGTGAAGATCGACATGAGGAGTTGATGGCTAAAGTAGTAAATGAACCCACATTGTCTTATGATTTTAAATTTGACAATTCCTATATAGTTTCAAGTTTTGAGGAAGATTGATATCCATCTATCCTTATCACAAAGATAGAGGAAAAAAATTTGAATTATGTTACAAGTAAATAAGATTAGGAGTGTTTTTACAAATAAATGGGGAAATACGTTACCATAATGTTGTGATGGCTGAGAATTAGAGAAGACGAAATTTAAATTCTATTCTATAATAAGTTGAGACAAGATTGTCTCAAAAAGATCATATGATGAAGGCTCATACATAGTGAAAGAAAGAAATTTCTAAAGGAGAATTGCATAAATTTTTTAGGACAGAGAATAGAGTGAAATTAGCTCTTAAGGAACCCCAAAAGGATGACAAATATGAAGAGAAATGTACAAACGTAGTGCTCATAAGGGATGACAAAAGTTTTAAGTAAGAGGAAGAAGATTTAAACTTCGAGGAAGAAGCAAATCTCTTAGAAAAATGGTTGGCAGAGGACACAAATGATGAATATGGAATGAAGCTTACAAATTCCATTCAGGACCATTTTACTGATTTGTGTGAAGAGTTGAAACTTCTTGAGAAAATATTAGTAAATTAGAAAATGAAGATTTATCTTGTAAATTTGAAACTAAAAGAAGAGGAAATTATCTCAAAATAAAACAATGAAGAGAATTTGTAAGGCATGAGAATTTTGTTTTGAAGCAAATGAATAAACCTGATTTCTTTTAAGAGACTTGTAACTCTTTTACACAAGGAATATAGGCATCAACAATTGAGAGATGAAAGTAAATTTTTGTATTCAAGGACAAAGTTAGATGAGGAAATCGATAGGTTGTTGACGTTGATGAAGAAAATTATTAGAAGGTACAACAAGAGGAAAAGGACAACGAAAAACAAATTACAATTGATTGAGAAACTTTACAGCATCAAGGCAAGTGGGCGAGAACAACATAGGAATTGGAAGATTGTATAAGTAAAGGAAACATCAATAGTAGGACAATAACACGATGAAATTGGTGACCAGTTACAACATAAGTTTTGGGATCCTAGGAGATCTAGGAAATGATGGCGCATGACCAAGAGGTCATGAATTTTTCTACTTTGGGAATCTAATCCAGGAGCATCCTTACTTCCAAATCATCAAGTCTTTTGAGGACAAGTGAAAAAGAGGGGAACAAATTCCTTTATGTAATTAAATATGTGTTTTAAGTAATATAAAAATATTGATAATTATGGAAAATAGAAAAATAAAATATTTGATCTCTTCATTAGGGATAGTTAGAGTTATGATAGGTATCCATTGAGTCTTAAAAGAATTAGTTAGGGATGAGAGATTGTAGGGGATAAATATAGTATATAATCTAAACTAAATTAGTTATCATTTTTCAAGGTTATAAAGAAAACATTGCAAGCCTACAGGCATTAGAAAAATAATAGACAGGGAGGAAGTGTGTGAACAAGAAGAGGGCTAAGGTTTGCGTTCCTGCATTGAAATCCGACCAAGTATTAATATGTATATCAAAATCTAGTTAATGAAAAGCATTTGTCTATGCTCTCAGATTGTGATTATATTTGTATATTCTTGATATAACAATGATTTCCTTTTCATTGTTGGGTGTGGAGCTACATTGGATCCCAGTTCATAATGTGGCGGCAATGCCACCCATAAATGTGTGCTGAGGGAAGAAAAATTGAAAGAGGAAAGAGCCCAGGATATCGCAGTAAGTGAAGGAAAGGCAGATCCAAGTCCAGATTGGGGATAGTGTGCTGGAAATGTGGGAAGAAGGGACACCTGAAGAAAGAATGCAAGTCTCGGAAGGGAAAAGAATGAGATGTGTAGCACGAAAACAATCATGAAGAAAATGTGACAGGTGATGTGTTGCAAGATGCTTTGATTCTTTCATCAGCAAATATTATTGATGCATGGGTGGTAGATTTAGGGGCCTCATTCCATGCCACACCTGATAGGAAACATTTTCATGATTATGTTCAAGGAGATTTTGGACAGGTTCGATTGGGTGATGATAAACCCTGTAAAATCATTGGAATGGGTACAATTTTCATAAAATAGAAGAATGGAAATCAATGGGTATTGAAGGAGGTAAGGCATGTTCTAGATCTAAAGAAAAATCTAATTTCATCAGGGTAGTTGGGAGGTGAATTCCATGTGACTACTTTTACAGATAAAACCTGGAAGGTCACTAAAGGAGTCGTGGTAAAGGAGAAAAAGTTGGTACATTGTATTTATGCAATGGTATTTCTAATTTTGTTAATTATTTAACCTCTACGGGAGAAGATATGCCATGGTGGCATCATAGGCTTGGGAACATGAGTGAGAAGGGGATGAAAATTCTCCACTCAAGAAATTTTTTGCAAGGTTTGAAGCATGTTGATTTAAAATTCTGTGAGAATTGTGCTTATGGAAAATAGAAGAGAGTCAGATTCCTCAGAGTTGGGAAAGAAAATAAGAGCAAAAAATTAGAGCTTGTGCATAAAGATGTATGGGGACCTGATCACATATCATCTCTTAGTGGCTCTCGTTATTATGTTACTTTTATTGACGATGCAACCAGAAAAACTTGGATGTATTACATTCGAAATAAATTTGATGTATTTGATACTTTCAAGAAATGGGAATCTTTGGTTGAAAATGAGATAGGAAAAAGGTTGAAGTGTCTCAGATCAGACAATGGAGGTGAATATTGCAACAAAGAGTTTGATAGGTACTGTTCAAAGAATGGAATTCATAGAGAGAAGACAGTTCTAAGAACACAACAAGAAAATGGTGTGTCAAAAAGGATAAACAACACAATCATGGAGCGTGCAAGGTGCATGAGATTGCATGTAGGATTGCCTTTACAATTTTGGGCAGATGTTGTAGATATTTTTGTTTATCTAATAAAAAAAGGGCCTTCAAGTTCCTTCAATGGTGGTATTCCAGAGGAGGCATGGACAAGTAAAAAGGTAAACTACTCATTTTTAAATACTTTTGGTTGTGAAGCCTTTGTCCACATTAATAAAGAAAATAGAACAAAGCTTGAGGTAAAATCAAAGAAATGTATCTTTAATGGATATAGTGTTAATGATTTTATTATTATGAAAAACACAAAATCATTAGGAGAAAAGATGTCATATTCAATGAAAAGCTTTTGTATAAGGATCAGATGCAGGAAAAGAAACAGGAAAAAAGAAAACAGAGAATACACAATGTTATCACTCAAAACCACAGTTCACCTATGTCCAAAGATTCATATAAAAAAAAAAAAAATTGTTTAAGTCAATAGGTTTCTATGTGTGTCACTTTGAAATTAGAATTTCAAAAGGTATTGATGTGAGTCCTTGTTAAAAACCGTTAGATACCCTCCATCATTATTGTTTAAAGCATGTCTTGTCTTGTTTGCATCATTTGTATTTTGCGCAGTTTCGCAGCGCAATCTGATTGGCCAATTTAGCTGCGCAATCATTTTTCACCTTTTCGCAGCGTATCATTTACCAGCCATTTCGTAGCGCGTTTTGTTAATTCATAATTGTCTGAGCTACGAAATCAGGGATTCGGGGTTTTTGCGGCGCATTTTCTTGAAATGTCAAGTCTGGGAAGATGAGTCATTAGGTCCGTTCACATCTTGTTAGTTGATGTCTTCTCCAGGTCATGATAGGTTATCATTCCGCCATCAGGTTTAGGATCACGCACATGACAATTATTTTAAAGAGATCTTATGAGGTATGGTTGTGTCATAATTTTTATTCATGGTACGTTAACATGCCTGTTGTATGACGAATTTTTTGAAAAAACGCAAAGAAGCCTGAGTTTTCATATAAAGGGATCATTGCAAGCGAGCCTGCACTCCAAAGCCGAAGCTGTTTTGTGAATTGTAGCTGCTGTTAGTTCTCTGTGTGAAGATATTCTAAGCAAGATGGAGAAAAGAGTACATCGATCCGGAAGGTGCCTAAGAACAGAGCCAGAGGGGCTTGATCTTACACTCAGAGATGAAGGTGTAGCACGAGCCTTTAAAAATGCTGGTTGCTGGAGGTTTTGCGAAAAGTTGAAGGGAGGACATACAGAGGTAACGAAAGCTTTTGCATTGAATTTTACTGGCTTGAATTCTAAGGTGTCAATGCTAGAGTTTCCTGTGTCTCCACAAGCCATTTCTCTTGTCACTGAAATTCCGAGAGGAGGACAAGAGTGGTTCAAAAATTTCAAGTTTGACATGACTCCCTGTAAGGAATTTTTGAAGGAACAGTATGTAAATGAGGACCTCACCAAAGCTGTGCCAAGGAATTATATAAAAGAACATTATGCTCTGCTCCTTACAGGCATCCAAAAATACCTAACATGTGAGGGGAGGTACACCAAAGTTTACTCTTATCATTTCAAACTCTTGTTGCATTTCACAGGTAAAGCATCAATAGACATCCCTTTCTATTTGTTCAAAAGCCTTAGTAAAATGTGTACTAGTCAATATGTTTACTAGTACATAGGTCCCAGTGTTCTGAAAGCTCCACTCTTTCACCAGGGACCACATTCCATGAATTTTCAGACTGGATGCTCCTAGCACATATCAAAACATATGAAGACGTTGACTCATAAATAACCCATCATAACTTTAGAAACTCAAAATTCATCAACCAACATGTAGTTAATTAGAAATAATCATATCACTATCACCAAAACACTATGCTAAACCCAGAAACCTACACCAAAATTCAGAACCAACTGAAAACATCAAAAGTTCATGTATTAGACTGTATACGCTACATCAATGACAAAAACCTGTGTGTATATGCAACTTCCTTTAGCCCAACCTATGTATACCTTTAAAGATTCTGAATCATAAAATATCTGAGTCACAAACTATTCCAACCAATAGTATATCGAACATCTATTGTCAACTTACAAAACTTTACAAAGCCAGGCTACATAAAACACTTCTTTATACAATCAATCAAATATCAACCTCCTTATGCATTCAGATTTAATTCAGATCTAAGAAGACTTCATTGAGAGACAACAATAAAACAACAACAACAATAAATCAGTAATACTGATCTGATAGATCAGTCATCTCTGAACATCAAGCCTTTCTTTTGTATAGGCTACCTGAAAGTGCAGAATTTGTGTGTATACGCTCTTTGGCGGAGACAAACCTGCGTACAGATCTGCAAATATTGACTTAGAACTTTGCTGCAATTCCAGATTTTATATAAGCCTAGATCATGATATATAATGAATAAAATAGGTACAAAACATGAGATCTGGCCTCAACCAATATCAGATCATTCAAGAATAAGTCATCTCAGGTCTCATGATCCTAATCCAATATTGAACTTTAGGGTGCACATAAATATTTCAGATCTAGTCCCAAACATAACCCTAAAACATAAAATATACTTCAAATAGAAGTACTCCTTAGAATCTTATTCACTTGAACACCCTGGCCTAATGACCTTCTCCTCCTTATATAGTTTTAGGCCTTTCTCAATACCTTGGACCAAAAACACTTAGGACCAATGCCTTAAACCAAATACCTAGGTTCAAGACCTTAGACCAAATACCTAGGGTCAATTCCTCGGACCAAATACCTTGGATCAATACCTTGGACCAAAATACCTTGTTTTTCAACATGTACACACTTTTCCTTCTATGAAAGTGCGTGTATATGTATACACGCTTCTTGTGCTTGTGGACCGGTGTGTATATGTTGTTTTTACTAAGTGGACCTATGTATACTTTGTAAACTACTTTACATCAACCTTTTCCTTTACCTTCTTTATTCTTATCAGTATACCTTAGTTCCATCTTCTTGTTCTTCTATACCAGTGCCCTATTACCTCTGAATAGACCTGTTGCACTTGTAACTTTCTATATTACTTATAAAATGATTCCTTTGAACTGCCCTACATTTTGTCACATCTGTAAACAAAATTGTCATGCATTCTGTTACATCTTGATATCTCTCCTGTAGATTCATTGATTTACGTAGATTCATCTCGTTACCATATCCAAGTGAGTTTCTCTTCTACAAGTGGGTTGCCATCAAGTACAACACATATATCATAATGCCAACATAAGCTTTCCCATCCTCTAGCACTAATCACATTGACTAATATACCTTTTCACATCTTGATGAAGAGTACGCCAATAATAGCCTACTTGCAAAACTTTGAATGTTGTCCTTTTGCTACGAAGTGACCTCCACAAGTCCCATCAAAGACTTTCTCCTCCCTTATACACCTTCTTAATATTTGATCTGGGCCAAGTTTGAATAGATTGCCCCCAATCCTAGTGAAGGGGGCACTCTTTCTGACTATCTTCCTCTTTTCTTTGGAGGGCAAGTTTGGTGGGAACTAAGTTGATAACAGATAGTTTTCTATATCAGCAAACCATGGGGAGAGAATTGAAATAGAAAAAAATGCTCACCTGGTAACTGATCATCCACCATTCATTCTTCATCTGTAGATAGATTCATTCTAGATAGAAAGTCAACAACAACATTTTCCTTACGAGGCTTATCAACAATAGTTAGATCAAACTGTCGTAATAGAAACAACCATCTTATGATTCTAGCATCCATATCTAGTTTGTTCATTAAAGATTTGATTACAGCATGATCAGTATGCAAAAATGTTTGATAGCCTGTAATGTAATGCCTAAATTTTCTTTTTGAATGCATAATAACTAGGATTTCCTTTTCGATCACAATATAGTTTAGCTCAGCCTTTGACAAGTTTTTATTGATAAAATAGATGGCATAGGAAAATTTCTCCTCTTCCTGACCCAAGGGCGCTCTTATGGATTTGTGTGAGGCATCAACATGAATATGAAAAGGGAGGGCCCAATTTGGGATTTTAAGGATCGGTGCAATCATTAACTTACCCTTTGGGATGTCTAAGGCCTCTTGACAACTCTTTGACCATATAAACTCAGAATATTTGGCCAGAAACCCAAACAAAGGAGAGGCCAACTTGCTGAAGTCCTTTATGGAGCTTCGGTAGTATCCAGCTAACCCTAAGGCACTCCTAACATCTCTTTACTTTTGTGGAGGTGGGACCCTTTAGATGATTTCTATTTTGTTTAGGTCCACCTGTAGTCCTTGCTAAGATATTGAATGGCTTAGCACAATCCCTTTATTCATCAAGAGTTTACATTTTTCTAGAAAGAGAGACAGATTCATTTCAATGCATTTCTATAATACTTTTCCTAAGTTAGTCAGGGCTTCCTGGAAATCATAGCCATAAGGTGTAAAATCATACATATAGATTTCCATAGCATCATGTAGTAATTCAGAAAAAATACTCAAGACTACTCTTTGGAAGGTGGCAAGAGCATTACATAGGCCAAAAGGAAGGACCCTATAGGAAAAAGTACCCTGTTAGTGTCAGCCTTTGTAGCCTTCCTCCAATGATCAAATATGCTCTTATAAAGTGATTTTAAGGTGTCAAGGTCAATCTTGTCATTTCAAAGAGTCTTCAAGCAAAATTTGGTCACTGGGCATTAGGTCTAGGGTTTGCTTTCACTCTTTTCAAAGTTGCCCAAATGTCAGTCTATGTCACTATTCAGCTGAGTCTATCATCATTCATATGGTTGTTATCATCATGTCAAGTTCCATTGGGTCATTTTACAGCTTATTCATGCTTCAGTTGTGCCTTGGTAAGGTCTATTTCCCTCTCCTAGGGTTTTGGAGGTAATTTCTCTTGGATGGTCAAATAATTAGTAAAACTTGTATCCAGATGTTCATACACCTTCCCCTATCCTTCATGTACCTTATTAAACACTTCCCATCACTGAGATTCCCCAATTTCCTCATTTTTCCACAAACCCTAGTTTCTTGCTACAACCTGGCAATTTTTTAGGTTGGGCCTGTGTTTTGCCCTTTTGGACCCCTTCCCCTCACTCGATCTCTATGCTTCCACTTTCCCCTACTTCCTAACATCTGTCCCTACTTCCAAAAATTTCCCCAAGAATTTAGAAGCCCCTTATCCCCTTCATTTCGCTTCATTTCGACAAAATCCCTTGTTTCACACATTGGGATAAGTTTTACTCAAATGTTGTTTATGAGCAATAAAAGATGAATTTGAGAAAATGAGAGTGGTTTTTGTCCACAAAAGGTGAAGGAAGAAAGACCTCCTTCACTTTTTACATAGGTATAATGGGTTTGGATAAATGTCAAAAATACAATCGCCTCAGGAGAATTGATGCACTGCTGAAGTGACCTTGGGAAAATCAATTTTTCTCCTAGCTTGGTTGGCCAAATAACTTTGTTGATAAGTCAAAGGATAAATAGACAAAATTATCTTTCCAATGAGCTATCATGAGTTCAATTTGGAATTGAGGAAGGCATTCAAAAGTTGACTGCAACAGCACTTTGCCTTGAGGCAACCTCATTTGGCACATTTTGACCAGTCTTGGGAGATTTGACTTTTAACAAGCCAAATGAACTCGAAATTGCAAAATTCTAGTTGTAGCTGAAATTCGACTCAGAGACCTTTCCAATGAGCTATCCTACGCCCAATGTTGACACCGGGAAGGCATCCAAATGCCTCTTACAAAATGAACTACGCGTTGGGTCTGTGCGCTATGCACACAGGTGTGCGCTACGCATTGGGCCTCACTGGCCAGTGTAAAAAAACAAAGGCGCTACGCATACAGGTGTGTGCTATGCATTGGGTTCGGGCACTACGCACTTAGTCACAGCCCCACAAATGTTTTTTTTTAATGCGACCAGATCTTGCCAAATCGACTCCAAAGCTTGCAAGTAGGTTTTTCATGGCTGCTCAGTGAATTTTAAAATGTTTGTAATGTGTTTAAGGTGGGAAATTTGATGTGTTGGGTGTACAAAAGTGAAACCCTATGCACATACGAAAATCATTCCTTAGGGTTTTTAAAGACATGTGGGTGGCTTGGTGAATATTTTCCCATTCTCCATTGGTGAAATACAATCCCATACTCATTTGTAAAGTTTTAGCCAACATTGCAAAGGGTGCACATTACACTTTTTTCTCATTTGTCAAATTCCCTTGTGATCAAAGCAGTGACTATTTTATGCCAATCTACTTAAACAGAGCTATTACCACTGTGGCTTGTTTCCTATGATGCTTTGGTACACATGTAACATGTTTAGGTTTTGAGCATACATTGAACTTTTGATTTCACTACACCTATATCAACATACATATTGCAGACATCTTGTTTTAAAAGCCATGTCAAACACAGATTCAGTTTATAAGTAGGAGGTAGAGGCTAACCGAGAGTTTTGGCTTGAGAGGGTCAACATCCACTTAGAGAAGTTACTGGCGAAGGCCAATAGAGACAAAGAGATGCTCTGTCACATGAAACATCACTATTGGGCTCACATGCATGTTTGCAAAGCGAAAATGAAGATCCTAAAGAGGCATTTGAGCAAAGCGCTAAAACAATAGAAAATCCCGATCCACTACAAATTTTGGCTGAGGCTTCATTGGCAGGGCACAACACATGATAGAGGGTCTTCACTACGAATTTGAGCAAATTCAGAGAAAATTTTGTCTTTTTGAAATTTTTGGCTTGCAAAACAGGTTTTTTGGCTCAACGCGTAGCGCGCAACCAATAAGATTGGGAGGTCCAAATCACAAATGGCTTGTAGTTTTGGATTTTTCATGATGAAGTATACATTCTCAGCTATTTCCAAAGCATTTCATCAAGTTCTGGGTGACCAAAAGGCTCAAAAACATCATGAAAATCACCTTTCTGCCACCTTTTCCAACAGCAGGAAGTACCTCTGGCAGAATACAGTTTTGAGGGGGCAAATCAGCTTCAAATTGAAACATTCCACTTGGGTTGGAAAGTAGACATCTAGGGATTTCAAACAATCTTTCATGAGATCGATTTGGATGTCGGGAAGTGCCCCACAAACATGCTGAAATGTGTGCTACGCATAGGGATCAGGGGCGCTACGCATACAGTTTTTGGTCCAGTTTTCATTCTTCAGCTCGGGAAATGAAGCCAGTTTGACGAGTTTTGACTTGTGATGTGATTTTTTCACTCCTCTTGATGTAATTAATGAAACATGATGTTATTTTGACACTTAGTTACTTATTCTAGAAGATTCATTCACTAAAAGATGAAAATTTAATGAATGAATTGGTTTCCTAGCTTATAGAGGCAAGTTGTTTTGACTGCCTAGAGTGTAGTGCTTTGTTTAGAGTTGGTTGAAACAGCTCCTAGGATGATGAGCTCGACCCCTAGAGGCAAGGGAATGGGTTGGCTTGCCTATATTATGTATTTTCTTAGTCATTTTCAGGGTTGGACTCTTGGGAATAGCTTGACACTCTATTGTACATATTTTATCTACAATTTTGGCAAAGGAAGACCAGGGTTTTGCAGCACTATTTGGGATTCATGTGGCTTTATGTGTTGATGGTGTGCTTCTTTCAGTATTTTTAAGTTTTTTATGTGTATCGCTTTCCTTCTCTTATCTTCTGCAATTAAACAAATGAAGTGTTAAGGTAGAATCCATAATCTGTTATGCTCTGCCTTTAAGTTTGTTTGATTTTCCATGTTTTCATCTGTTTATGGAGAATTTCAAAATCAATTTCAAAATCCTTGTACTTCATACCTAGCCTAAAATTAGTCATCAATTTAGTCATCTCGAGCCTCATTGATTATCTTTTGCCGAGATTGACTCGGAGAGAGCCCTCTCCTGTCTTCGTAGGGCTAGCTACGAGGCTGAGCGTGGTTTTATGTAGCCTTGAGTTTTACCTTATTTGAGCATAAGGTAGATTTGAGCACTAACATAGTGGCAACCATACTGGGGAAGAACTGGTTTTCTTGTTAGTGTTATTTGATTTATAGCTATAGACGGAGTCTGAAGTCATGGCAGGTAGCCTTCGAATTGCACATTGCTCTGCGAGTGCATAGTAGATAAACGCTGCTTCAGTCGATCTCCGGTCTAGCTTGTAATCGTAACACTTAACTTATAAATTGCTCGAGTACATGTATCGAGTTCATATCTGATTGTTGATGGTGGACAATGATCGAACACTGGCAAGGCTGGAATCATTCACCTGGCGACTCTAAATTATTTTCAAGATCAGATCCAAAGACTCCACTGGAGGATGATCCCGACCAGCAAAAACATGAAAGGACAACATGGACAGATCAGGTATTCAATTTGGAATTTCATCCAAGACATTTTGTTCTTTGTCATAA
>APFE031343358.1:0-19127 GCA_000404065.3 Pinus taeda
TCCTTCTCCTTCTCCTTCTCCTTCTCCTTCTCGTCCACCTCCACCTCCACCTCCTCCTCCTCCTCATGCTCCTCCCACTCATCGTCCTCCCCCAACTCCACCTCCTCTAGCACCATCACCACCACCACCACCTCCTCCTCCTCTGCCTCCATCTCCACCACTTCCTCCACCACCTCTTCCACCTCCACTTCCTGCTCCTCCTCGTCCACCACCACCTCCTCCACCTCCACTTCCACCTCCTCCTCCTCTTCCTCCTCCTCCACAACCTTCGCTTCCTCCTCCTCCTCCTCCACCTCTAGGTCCACCACCACCACCTCATGCTGCTCCTCCTCCTCGTCCACCACCACTTGCTCCTTCACCTCGTCTTCCTCTGCCTCTTCCTTTGCCTCCTCCACCTCCTCTCCAAACTTAAAAAAAACCCAAAAAAATATCAAAATTTCATATCATTTCATTCTCTTTATTTAGAATACTTAGTGAGTCATTATTTCCTCCTCCTCCGGGTGAGAAAACTATAAATAAACAAATTAATATTGCATACCATTTCATTCTCTTTGTTTATAATACTTATTGATTCATTCTTTACCATGATAATTCAGATATAAATATATACATGATAATGTAACAAAAATAGGTAAGAAAAATTGCAATATAAATAAGTAATTGTAAAAACAACAATTTAATTAATAAAAATTTGTAAGATTTATATAAATAGTATGAAACGCGATTGAAAGAGATCACACAGCACAGAGGTCAATGTTTATTCTTAATGGCCAAATTATTTAAAATCAATAAATTAATTATATAAAATCTTTAAGGAAATGAAATAAAGAACAATCACAATGATCATAAACATAGATTCTGGAAACCCCTAAATATAAGTATAACACAAACACAACAATACTTCAGAAAACCTCCGCTATAATAATAATAATATTATTATAATCTCGCACATCTGCTCTGAAATGGAACTACAATAATGTTCCTCGTCATTGTCCCAAATCAGGTTAGGGTGGCCGAAACACAAGGTTAAAAAACAGCAGTACGTCGGTATGTATTGGTTTAAAAAACAGCAGTATGTCGGTATGTATTGGTTCACTAAGAATAGTTGCATAAAAATAATTATAAACAAATAGTCAACATTTCAAATTATCCATAAATGCAGAAAACAAGGCTGGAAGAAGAGGCAGGGTTTGAAATGTTCCGTAAACAAGAAGTTAATTTTTAATGTTTGAAGTTCATAGGTCCTTGAATGCAATAAAAATTCAAACAGGACAACTTGACAATCACGCCATTCTTTGACGTTAAATGATGGGTTGTGTCTTATACAGAGTTGGCGCTAAGTTATTTGTAAAAGATTAAGCTCTGTATTTCGAAAACAAACACTAATGGGATAGTGCATTTTATGCATCATCGGCGTCTTTCTGAATAGAATAGATAGTCAACTGGAAAAGTACTTCCCTGAGAAACATAATGATCCATAAATTATGCATATATCCAGAAAACAAGGCTATCCATAGTTGAAAAAAACATGGCTCGAAGAAGAGGCATGGTTTGAAATGTTCCCTAAACAAGAAGTTCAGTTTTAATGTCTGAAGTTCATAGGTCGTTGAATGCAAGAAAAATTCAAACAGGATAACTTGACAACCACGCCATTATTTCATGTAAAATGATGGGTTGATTCTTATACAGAGTTGGCGCTAAGTTATCTGTAAAAAATGAAACTATATATTTCCAAAACAAACAGTAACGGGATAGTGCATCGACGTCTTTCCGAATAGATTCATCGATAGTCAACTGGAAAGGGATGACTCAGGAAGGAAATATCACACTAAAATCCAACAAATGGGCTCAAATGTGATTTGAAAAAGGATGAATGTCAGAGCCATTATTTGGTTGGGTAGTACAGATTTTGTGGCATTGATGGATTGCTTTCAATTTGCCTATCCTTCAGATTGGGTGATATTAGATTTCGCTGAACTTGATCCCCTGGTCAGAAATAGAAATAGAAATGATGGAACAATCTCTTAGTCTGTAGGGGATTTTTTTCTATACAGTCAAATCGCGAAAATCTGGGTTGCACAGCTGGAGGAAGGATTTGATCTCCTGCGGGCTTCACTGGAAACTGGACGATTTAAATGAAGATGGAAGTTTATCTCCTCCGAAGATGAGATGAGATGAGGTACAAACATTGCCGCTGTTTTACATGCTGGGCCACCATACAGCTAGTGCAGTTTCCTTGAAATCTATCGAAAATGGCAATGAAGGATAGTCTTCAGGTTGGTTGAAATTCGTCTCAAGAACTCAATGGATTTTACACTAGTATGGAAAAATGAGTTTATACTTGTTCTGGAAGCCGAACCTAAGGGAGACTCTCAGAATTTTGCAGGTCATTTTTCTTGCAACCAACCAACACAAATTTGAAAGCGAAGATAGAAATGAAACCTAGATCGAACATGATAAACTAATTATCAAAATCAACTAAACTAAGGCGAGGGAGGTTAAACTAGTTAAAGAAAATGAAATAGAGACTTTATGAGAACAACAAATTACATTAAAACACAGAGGAAGGAAATAAACAGAGTACCTGAAACCAATTTGGAATAGGCAAGCACAAGGTGAAAGAGGGTTTGCGTAGCAGCAGCAACAAGAGCGCATTGTAATATAACAACTCTAAATCACATTAAAACACAGAGGAAGGAAATAAACAGAGTACCTGAAACCAATTTGGAATAGGCAAAGAAAATAGCACAAGGTGAAGGAGGGTTTGCGTAGCAGCAGCAACAAGAGCGCATTGTAATATAACAACTCTCCCCTTGGCGGTTGGTGGTTCCTGTGCATCAAATCATAAATGAATTTACTTCGATATATACATACAAAGGGACAGAGCGTATATCTAAAACAATAACCGAATCAAGAAATAGCAGAGGATCTTCTGGAACAGTTCCAGACCAAATCCATTGTGCTCTATCGATTGGATGTAGCAGAGGATCTTCTGTAACAGTTCCAGACCAAATCCGTTGTGCTCATCGACAGAAGGGAATTCATCAAAATTGCATCCAACAGAGATCCATTGTCATCCTCTTCTGTCAAATACAACTTTTGGACATTAAATTTTACCTAAAAGACACAAGAACTAGACACCCAAATGGAGGCTCTTCCCAGAAAACATATCACAAACTAAATTTCTTTGTACCTCTTCCACTTTCTTTGCCTTTTACAGATCAGCGGATATTTCGGCTTTCTTTGGCTTTTTACTGATAGGATATTTTGGCTTTCTTTGTTTGGCTTTTGGCTTTCGACAGATCAACGGATATAATTTAGACAACACCGCTTTCACTCCGGCTTCTCAGGCATTTCCGACAAACTCATGCGTGATAGTTATTTCTATTTTAGGGAGCTCTCCCACTCCCACTTTTGCAATGGAAAATTTTTCCAGCCAACTCGTCTTTTATTGTAAATTAATTAATTAACTCTAGGTCAAAAAAATTAAGTAACGGTAAACTTCCTTCATATTTTGGAGTTTATTTTTTTCTTAATTATTATTATTAATAGTAAGAATTTATAAATTAAAATATATCTCTAAAATAATAATTTGTAAATTAAAACATAATTTAAAAAAGGTATGGAAAAGTTAAAACAAAAAATCATATACCGCAATTTTGTTTGCATTTCATATACAGTTGCAAAAAAGGTTAAGTGATAAGGTTTACATGACTTTATCATAGCATTTTATGTTTCCCTGATATAATGATTATATATTCTTTTATTTTACTCTTAGTTATGCTAAAATTTAAAAATATGGTATTAAAGATTTTATATTAATAAACATAATATTATTTTACATTAAATTATTTTTTTAGAAAATCAAAATTTTCATTAAGATTTTCTTTATTTCTTAAAAATGATAATGTAATCTTGAAAGTTTGAATATGTATTTAATGTTGGAAATAGTGATTATTATTTAATAGTTTTATGGAATTAATTTTACTTTTATTTGTTTTTTTATACACAAAATATTATTAATAATAAAGTATTTACAACATAAAATAATTTTTAGGGTTTTTTGTTACATCAAATCCTATGGACCAATAATTAAAATTTAAGATATAATATTTAATAAAATATTAGCAATAATAAGAAAAAAATTAATGATAATTATAAAAAAAGTATGAAGCCTTACTAACCACCATCAGTGTAATCACTGGTGATGTGGCTTTCCATGAATAATGATGAGTAACTCTGTGGCTTTCCATGAATAATGATGAGTAACTCTGAATTAAGCGATAGCAATCTGTGATGGGTATCTGTAATCTTAGTTTAACAACTAAAATATGATAACTTTTCCCACTGTTTAAAAAAACTTTAAATAATCCTCTTTAATAATCCTTTAATATCAATGTTTTAATAATAACCTTTTTTATACTTTATGTTTATTTTACTTATAAATATATTAAAATATTTTATAAGTTAATTTAGATTATAATTTTTTTCGTTGTTTTCTTTTAAATTAGATCACAATTTTTAAGTAAGATTGAGATTTCTTGTATTTTAAAATGAATCTTTGAACATAGAAATGAATTAAAACCTTTAGTATTCTATAAAATCTCTATTATATTTCAAGCAAAACTAACCTTAAAAAATTCTAAAAAAAAAAGAACAAAACTTGTATTCATCCAATTACAATTTATTTTGAACGTGTTAATGGATAATATATTCCCACCTAAATAGTTAATTATTTATACATTGTGTTGTATTCCTTCATGAATATTTGGAAAGAAGACATTAGATTTTTTCGTCAAAATCTATAGCATGGGTATGACGATCATGACCACATCCATCACCTCCGTTGCTTATACATCTACTCTCATGAACCATAGTATTAAGTGGGAGAATGAGGAGGAGGAATTTAGAATCACTAAGGGAATTGTATATTTTCTTTTGGAAGGAAATAACAATATGACAGGGTGAATGACGAATCATGAACAAGTTGGGTGACAAAAGAGGCAAGAAATATTTAGACATACGTAATGTTTTCCATCGCCAAACAAGTGAAAGAGGTATTATTGTTAAGCACAAGGAGATGACACAGAGGATATGTAGCAGTGGATTACGCAACATGAAAATTGATGGATTACCATAATGAGTGGGCGTATTAAAGTTGGATGAGAGCCACTTTCTGTGTAAATGCATGGTGGTGATCAATGCGTTCAGGACAACCATCAATTAACACCCAAGTAAGGGGGAATTTTATATCAACTTAACATTTATAAAGAAAAAAAATTGAATTTAAAATATTTTTTCCTTTGTTAAACTTTTTTTCTCCACTCAGTAATATCAAGGAGATGTTAAATTTCTTCAATACTTAATAAAATTTCATACTAGACATTTAGAAAATATTGATGGGAAGAATAAATTCAGTGTAAACAATAAATAAATAAAGTGAAGGATATTTTTTGTTTAATTAATTTGTGCTTTTTAATTCAGTGACATCATGGATATGCATAATTCCTTCAATATTTGATATGAATTAGAATTTAAAATACATTAACAAAAAGGGAAGATTGGCAAGTATGTATTCTGTATATAAAAGAATTGAAAAAATTATAAAGAATGATTCAAAATTTTTAACGGTGCCTATCTCAGAATGATGGAGATGTGTAATTTTTTCCTTATTTATCTTGGAGTCGACATACGACATGAATGTATGTGTCTGTGTGTCTATGTTATAGTAGTATAGATAAATATCTAGATTTCGACTATATATATTATATTGGTAAATGAAAAATAAAATTATGATTAAAACATTTTAGTAGTGTGTAACTCAAAATGAAAAAGATATCCTGTTCCTTTTTCATTTAGTTTGGACTTGACGCATGGAAAGAATTTATATATGAATACTTATTTTTTATATATATTATAATATTAAAATAATAGGAAGGTTAATGTTTACCTTGATGAGTGTGGCCAAACATGGGGGATCGATGGGGCCAGGGGCCGTAGAAAAGTTGCATAGGGCAACCAAAAGATTTTACAAACATGTGAATGAGATTATTTCCTGAATGATTCCTTTTTCTCAGAAGACGATTTTTCTAGATATTAGATTTTAGGATGGTGGTAGGGGAATGTTGACTATGCATAGACCGCAAACCTATGCATGCTCATTTGAGTTGTTTCTTTAGAGTGAAAGGGCAATGCAAGCTATAGGGGCTTGTGCTTTGTTCACTAAGGCATGCTAATTTGCACGGCTTGGCATGTCAGTGAGCTGAAGGGTGGTGAACTATCCTTTGGATGGTGAGACATGGTCGGGATAAGAGAACTGCTAAATTTTATTGCCACGAGAGTTAAAATGAGGTGGTTTTATTCTCTTCCTTGTTTATTAAGAAATATGGCTATACCTCTAGGCCCTAGGAGTTCCTTTGTAAATGGAATTTTGGATGTGGTGGTCGTCTGTTCTTTTTGGGTTTCCTCATCTTTATGCTTTCAAGAATTTGTCATGGTCCCTGTCATCTTTAGCAATATTTGTTGCACGTATCTATCGCCAAATTTTCTTAGGGTTGAGAGATGTAGTTTGAGGCCCCATGCTCACTACCTTTGTCCTTGGTTACTTGGGGTACTCTATTCAAGAGGAAGTATTGTAACCATGGGGGTGCTTCTTTAGTGATAATTGTGGAAGAATATGTAATTTATGACAATTTTTATCTTGTTGAGTTTTGAAGCAGGATTTGATTACGAAGATACAACATTTGGGTGGTTGAATTAAATTGTTCTTTGTGTTCTGGATTATATAGTGGAATTCTTAGATGAAGGGGGCATGTTGTGCAAGGTGAGCGACCTCATGGAGTCCTGGTTGGCCATTGTAGGTGCATAGGAGAAGTGGAGGCTGATGGCGGTGTTGAGGATATTCATGAGGGTGAATTGGCTCACGAACATGTTTCGTCACCTAGCCATGTGGAAGCACCACCATATTTAGAATGTTTGTATAGGTAGTTGTAGAGTCTTACCACACTGCTGGAGGAGCTACATAATCAGAAACATGTTTATATAACATGACTTTAATTTTGCCTTTAAGACTAAATTTATGAAACAAAAAAAAACTATTTTAATATCATATCTAATACTTTAGGTATTTTTATTGTTTTACATTTAAATCCATTGTAATCTATGAATGCCATCTCTAAATTCCTAAGTACCTTTTTGTGGCATTTAATTCTATAATTATTAATATATATTTTTCAACAATCGATGAATTATTAGCATGTCATCATATTGTTTTTCTTTATTTATTTTAAACATATACCATGCTTTTTTCTATCTTTTGTTTATTTATTTTTTTATTTTTTTTAGATTTTATTATAATTTTATACCTTTTAAATATTAAGATTTATTTAATTGCAACTTTTTTTTTTTTTTTAAATATATCTAAATAGATTAACTAAAATAAATAATTATAATGAAGTCAAATAGTATTTTTCAATTTTATTTACACTAAATACACACGTATATTTAGTTATTTTTTCAAATGAACTCAAAATGGCCTCAAGATGTGAGGTAAGGGCTAATGAGTGCTCAATATTATCATGTACAAGCCATCGAAGGTATCTTTATGCCAAGACATCACAAACAAAAGGTGCCCTACATCACCGTTAGAAGAGGAAAAGGGCTTATGTGGAATTAACTAGCTCAACTGTTGGCACTCCAATGTGATGTACAAGCCCTATCTTGTAATATTAAAGATGACCATCATCATCTATTAGGTGGATGAAGTGATTCGTATCAAATAGTGTCAACACCATGCTAGGGGAATCCTAGGTTCACTGCTCAAATCATCAATATCTCCAATGTTAAGCATCATGGGCTCAATGGTCTAGCATTTTGGGATTCCTTATAGTGTCAAAAATTATATAAATCCCTCAATCAGTCTAATTCCCTATCCTAGGTAGGAAATATTGCACCATCAAAGTTAATCTCTCTCTCTCTCGTTTGGAGAGTACAACTTCTACTCCACTACTTAGAAGGTGGGGAAATCACCTATAACATTTTATATTACTATGATGTCAAGCATCCCAAAAAATATCCTTATAATAAAGTTCCAATTAATCCATAATTAGGTAACTCAAACCATAGAAGCATCATAGAGGACCATACGTAATGTCAGATACACAAACAATACTTCACACAATGATCAACATCAAGTATCTAACTAGACCAAGTGGCATGTTTTTGTTGCCTCTCTTATATTTGTGATGGATCGGTGGATAACCCTAATATGTGTTTCTAACCGTCAAAGGGAAGTTGTAGGTCCTAGTCCAAACGTTAGTCCATGTGTACAAGTGTAGATGTGGTACTGAATTAGGAAAGACTTCAAGGCTAGGTGCCATAGCCAAGTGACCAACTAATGGTGGTCCAACATCTAGAGTGTATATATGCAAGTAGGGATTAGTAATGGATGCACTAGTTACCCCTTTTCTTAGAATTCTATTTCCACTACTCTAGTACACCATTTACTTCTTTATAATAATGCTTTGATATTGCTGGATAGTTTACAAGCTCGATTTTTCATTTGATAGATTTAAATTCATTACCTCTTAAGATGCTTTGTTTTATTTCTCATTCAAGTTGGGAAAATACAAGGGTTTCATTTTATTTGGGTAGCATCAAGTACTCTAAATACTGAGTGATGAATAATGAGGCAAGTAGAGATCATACTGGGATTTTCCCCATGTGATAAATATTTTCCCAACCATCTCTTGCATTTTATTTTTATTTTTTTTATTCTGGACTTAGTTTATTTCCTCATTATTGTAGTGGCATAAACCTCGAGGGTAATTCTTTCCAACCCAATCTCGAGGATGACGATGAGAGAGTTGAAATCGCCATGACCAATTACCACCTTCATAAAGAATGAATTTGAAATATAGGGAATAATGTAATGTGTCATGTATAGAATACCATAGGAATACCACTTTAATCTGGGGCTTCCTAGCAGTTTCGTTCAATTGTAGCCACCACAATAGTGCCTTTTTACGAAGGTGCATGAAACCTTTTTTTACGTAAACATAGTTGGAAGTTAATTGATATAAAAAATTCACTTTATCTTGAAAATTGTAAAGCTTAGTAAGAGTATATGAATGAACCATATTAATGATTTGGTCAACCTTGAGAGGGTTGACCATGTAATTTCCCTTTCTTTAAATGGCCACTAACTGAGTGGACTATTTGATTCCCATAGGCTATAGAAGTAAAATAGGGATCAATTAATTAAATTGTTTGGCTGTCATTCAAGTGAATACATAAACATTTAGAAGTGAGAATTAATAATTAAATTAAATGGTGTTATTAGGTGATTATGGGAAAAATAAAAAAATGAAACTGAAATCCATTTATATTATTGAGTAGGAAAGAGATAAAAAGGGGAGATTCATGGTATTTTTATGACCCATGCTATTGAATCGTAGCTCATTTTTGAACCTATATTAGTTATTATATTTCATACTTCATTTGATATCTCTAAGAGATTAGTTGTAAGGATGAGAACCTCATTAAGGATTTTTATTTAGTGCTAAATCCAACCACCCAATATGGTTAAGGGGAGATATCATTCATATTTTTGAGTAGTATTGCATTGAAGTTCATGTTTCATCTTTAGAGTATGTCAGATCCTTCTTTTGTGAAAAGACAAAGTTTGTTATAGTGTCTGAGTTTATTTGTGGAGAGGTTAAATTTCCCTAGCAAGTAATTTTAATTGTGGATACGTTCTGTTATTGAAACAACTGAGTTTATTTATGGAAAGTCAAAGATTATCTAAAAAGAATGAATTTATTTATATAGAATTTGAGTTTGTCTAGTGGGGAGTGATTTTATATAGAAGGATCAAGCTACTTTATGAAAGAAGTAATTATTGTGCATAGAAAAAACTTTAGCATTAACCCTACTAGCCAATCTTATAGCCAAAACATGCCAGATTTCTCATTTACTCATAATTTTCAAATTTTGTATTAATGGAGTGATTGTCGTGTATTTGCATTCTCCAAATTAATAATAAATTATAATTAGTCTAGCTATCATTTTTCATACTTTGAGTAAGGGTTTCATATTTGGAACCATGCAAATGTTTGAGTAAATGTCTCTACCATCAATGTTCTTTTCTTTGAATTAAAAGTGTTCAAAGAAATGTTTTCATGCAAAGTGTTTGCGAGAATGTAGGAAAGAGAATTTTGAGAATTATTGCAAGATTCATTCGCATGTTTTAGTTAGTGAAATTAAGGGACAAGATCATGTAATTTAACATAATGAAACCTTGCAATCTCCTGGAAACAACAAAAATATGAATTTTTGGATTGAAATGAATATTATAGTAGCAACAATGCATAAGGATGGCTCATAAATTCATTGGATTGTTAGTGTGTCTGTGAGAGTAAGAGGGGAGGAAATCCATATATGCCTCTACAATTCATGTGATGTAATAAAAAGCATAAGGCATGTCCCACTAGAAGGTGGATTCAATGATTTTAAGACCCTAGGAAAATTTCTGATATGTGATTGTACCTTCAGGGAAAATTTAAGCCATTTATATTGATGTTTTGATTTGATTTCAATCTACTTATAGCAAAGAAAAGAATCCATGAATGAGAATATCACTACTAGTGAACCATTAATGATCTAGTCAATCAATGGGGTTGGATAGTTATCTTTTGGTAATTCCCTATTGAGTTCCATTAGATGACAAAAACATGAATTGTACCCTTTTTTTGTGACAAGAATGATGTTGGAAACCTATTCAATTAAGGAAAATAGACATGTGAACTAAGATTTAAGTAATTTTTCAACTTCTTTCTTAAGGATATAAACTTTGTGAGGCTTTATTGGGTGAAGTCCTTTCTTGAGTAGATTATTTCTTTCATGCATATGGCTATCAATGATACATAATTCTTCATATGTACAAGTGAATACATATTAGAATTATATGAAAAGAGTAATATAGGTAGAAATATCATTTGGAGTGAAATTCACTACAATCATGATGTTGTCTATGATCCCGGGTTTACAAAAAATATCAATGGGTATGATTTGAGAGATACTCAATACATTTTCTTTAGGTAACACATCATGTTTCATGATAGGATGATGCACTCAATTAGAATTTGAATATTCATTCCAACTAGTATATTTCAATATCTACTTTATACATATTAAGAAATAATATTTTGATGTTGATAATATATAAAATATTTCAATGTGAACCTTAAACAAAAAAATTATATATATATTCTTTTGTAAAAATGTAAAGAACTTCATATTAGCAAAAATGATGTACAAAATTTACACAACCATAATAATGTCAGTTCTTCTGGTGGAACTAGGTTTCAGACCATCTTCCCACCATGGGAATCCAATAGGTCATTGCTTGAAATCTAGGGTCAAAGAAATATCTATTCATGGGCAAATCCACAGTTAGTAGCATACATAATCGGTGATTGTAATACAAAAATAGCATGTGAGAATTTTCCTTAGGGCTAAGAATACAAGCCATTCCAAAAGATGCTTCAAAATTTTTTCTTTCCTTTAGAAGTTGTTGGGCCATCAAGTGTGTTATGAGGCCAGAATTGTACTAGTGCATATTGTGTCTCCTCCTCAATGGTAAGACAACCATAAGAACTCAAAGCTTGCTATGGTTGTGCCTTATTAGCTGCTCCACTCACTTGAAATTTCAGTTGCATATAATCAATAATTATCTAAGAGGAAGTGCCGAGGGGAAGCGGGTGAGATTGAAAGGGAGTTTATACAATCTTGGGAGCTAGTGTTGGAATGGTAGAGTGAGATAGGAGAGAAGGAGATGTCGAAGGAGTGGATAAGGCCCCGTAGAGATTCGCAGAGACTATAAATTCTTAGAATTAACAACCTTCCTTATGTAAGCTTCATTGGCTTGTTGTTGCTTCTATAACTGTCTGGCTAGTAAGCTTTTAAGGCCCAATGCCAATCACCTATGTTCCATAATTCATCAGCTTCCACGGAGGACACATTGTGTGGTATGCTTTCATGAATATTTGGAATGAAGACATTAGATTTTTTAATCAAAATATACAACATGGGAATGATGATCACGACCACATCCATTGCCTCCATTGCTTACACATATACTCTCCTGAACCATAGTAGCAGGTGCGAGAATGAGGAGGATGAATCTAGAACCATTGAGGGAATTGTAGATTTTCTTTTGGAAGGAAATAAGAGTATGATAGGGTGAGTGACGAATCATGAAAAAGTTGGGTGACAAAAGGGCCAAAGAAATTTTTAGACATACATAATGTTTTCCATCGCCAAGTAAGTGAATGAGGCATTAGTGTTAAATACAAGGAGGTCACACAGAGGATATGGAGCAGTCGATTAGGCATCATGAAATCAATGGATTAGCATACATAGTGGGCATATTGAAGTCAGATGAGAGCCACTTTCCATGTGAATGCATGGTGATGATAAATGCATTTAAGAGAACCATCAATTGCCACCCAAATTAGCGGTAATTTTATATCAACTTAACATTTATAAAGAGAAGAAAATTGAATTTAAACTGTTTTTTCCTTTGTTATTCTTTTTTTCCACTTAGTAATATCAAGGACATGTTAAATTTCTTTAATACTTAATAGCATTTCATAGCAGACATTTAGAAAATATTCATGGGATGAAAAAATTTAGTGTAAACAATAAATAAATAAAGTGAAGGATCTTTTTCATTTAATTAATTTGTGATTTCTAATTCAATGAAAACAATGAGATGTATAATTCCTTCAATATTTGATATGAATTAGAGTTTAAAATACATTAACAAAAAGGGAAGATTGGCATGTATGCATTTTGTATATAAAAGAATTTAAAATATTATAATGAATGATTCAAAATTTTTAACGGTGTCTATCTCGAAATGGAGGAGGTGTAATTTTTTCCTTTTTTATCTTGGAGTTGACATATGGCACGAATGTGTGTGTCTCTGTGTCTATGTTGTAGTAGTATAGATAAATATCCAAATTTAAAATATATAATAATATATATATATTTATATTGGGAAATGAAAAGAATTATGATTAAAAACATTTTAAATGGTACGTAACTCAATGAAAGAGATATCCAATTCTTTTTTCATTTTAGTTTGAGTTGACGCATGGAAAGAATATATATAATATATATATATATATATATATATATATATATAATATATATATATTAACATGTGATTATATATAAACATATCGACTTATTTTTATATATATTATAAAATTAGGATAACATGAAGGTTAAACTTTACCTTCATGAGTGTGGCCAAACATGGGGGATTGATGGGGGCAGGGGCCATAGACAAGTTGCATAGGACACCCAAAATATTCTACACACATGTGAATGAGATTATTGCTTGAACGATTGTTTTTTTAGAAGTTGACTTTTCTAGATATCAGAGTTTTGGAAGGTGGTAGGGGAATGTTGACTATGCATAGACCGCTAACCTAGGCATGCTCATTCAATTGGTTTCTTTAGAAAGAAAGGACAATGCAAGCTAGAGGGGCTTGTGATTTGGTCACTATGGTGTGCTAAATTGCATGGTTTGACACCTCAGTCAGCTTAAGGGAGGTGAACTATCCGTTGGATTGTGAGACATGGTGAGGACAAGAGAACTACTAAATTTTCTTGCTACAAGAGTTAAATAGGGTGGTTTTATTCTATTCCTTGTTTAGTAAGAAATATGGCTTTGCCTCTAGGCCCTAGGAGTTCCTTTGTAAATGGAATTTTGGATGTGGTGGTCCTTTTTTCTTTTTGGGTTCCGTCATCTTTATGCTTTCAAGAATTTGTCAAGGTCCCTATTGTCTTTAGTGGTATTTATTGCACGTATCTATCGACAAATTTTCTTAGGGTTGAGAGATGTAGTTTGAGGTCTCGGGCTCACTACCTCTATCCTTGGTTTCTTTGGGTACTCTATTCAAGAGGAACTATTGTAATCATGGGGGTGCTTCTTTAGTGATAATTGTGGAAGAATATGTAATTTTTGACAATTTTTCTCTTCTTGAGTTTTGAAGTGGGATTTGATTACCAAGCTACAACATTTGGGTGGTTGAATTAAATTGGTCTTTGTGTTTTGGATTATATAGTGGAATTCTTAGATGAAGGAGGCATGTCGTGCAAGGTGGGTGACCTCATGAAGTTTTGGTTGGCCATTGCAGGTGCGTAGGACAAGTGGAGGGTGATGGGGGTGTTGAGGTTATTCATGAGGGTGACTAAGCTCATGAATATGTTTCATCACCTAGCCATGTGGAATCACCACCATCTTTAGAATGTTTATATAGGAAGCTGCAGAGTCTTATCGAACTGTTGGTGGAGCTACAGAAACAGAGAGATGATGACTTGAATGAGGTGATAACATTCATGATTGACTAAAAACATAATAAACAAGAAATTATGGACAAGACGAATTCACTTATAATGAGCCAAATATTGACTAATAAGTGATTAGATCATATTGAGTGTCAGATTGACTACCTAGAGATTCATGTTTATGGGGCCCCTAGGGCCCCAAACATTTATGATTCTGGATAGGAACTGTCACCCCCTCATAATCTTTGGCAGAAATTCTTTTCATATGTATTCTATGTGTGTTTTGGATGTATTGTGCATTTATTCTAAGGATACAATGTAAATTTTAGCACTTTGGTATTATCGTTTGTATATTTGTCCTAGTTAATAAATTTGGTTGGAATGAGGTTAAGGAGAAGCATACCTCAAAAAAATTATTGCTACATTTCAAAGAACTAATAGAATCTATTTGGTCAAAAACAAAAATATGAACGGTAAATTTCGAGTCTGGGTTATAACCATAGCTTTAAAAAGGTGTTTAGATTCATGTGTTTCACATGTCACCTCGTCACAGATTTCCATTCTAAATCATAGGTTGCTCCTTGTTGGAGTTACATTTCGGATGTTTTCGTAAAATTATAAATAGTTGGAGCCTTTAGTGTTTAAAAAATGACAAAGTGAATTTGAATATCATTTACGACACTCTATACTACTTTATCTTGTCACATTTTGAAATACTTTATTCGAATTCTTTTTACCCTCAATCTTGCTTACTATTTTATATGAATTTTATGGCTGCTCATTTTTGTCTTCTGGAATCACTTCTTGTTACTTTAAAGAATTTATGAAAACATTCCAATTCACATCATAGAAGTAGTGATATTGGATTATTCCACAACATATTTAACATATTAATCTATTATAACATTTATGATAAATAAATTGTCATATTCCATGTCTTGGTCCATTCCTTGGGAAAATACTGTCACATCCATAGTTTGCCAAGTGATTTATAATCATATCATTTAGATGTCCATGATAGTAATTATTCGCAATACATGTCAATTGAATAAAAGATTATACTCTCCATATAAATCTGCATTTTACTTATATCTTATGATTGTGGATGCTATTATTCTTCAATCTAATAATTTATTATACACTCCATATATATTTACATTTACTTCTCAATTGAATAATAATTTTGTTTTTAGTATTGCAAAAAATAGATTTATTTTAATAATTATATTTGAGGTAATTTTTAACGTTATCCTATTCAAAATGTAATTATAAACCAAAAAATTCAAATTTTAAATTATTAAATCTATATAACATGAATTTAGTTTTTTTTTTAACACTAAATTTATGGAACAACAAAAAACTATTTTAATATCATATCTAATATTTTAGACATTTTTATTGTTTTACATTTAAATCCATCATAATCTATTAATTCCATCTCCAAATTCCTAAGTACTTTTCTTCGGCATTTAATTCTATAATTATTAACATATAATTTTAAATAGTCAATGAATTTTTCTTTGTTTATTTTAAATATATACCATGCTTTTTTCTATCTTTTATTTCTTTATTTTATTGTTTTTTAAGATTCTATTATAATGGTATACCTTTTAAATATAAGATTTTATTTAATTGGAAATTTTTTATTTTTAAATTTATTTAAATAGTTTAAATAAAACAAATAATTATAACCAAGTCAATAGTACTTTTTCATTTTACTTACACTAAATACACAAATATATTTAGTGAAATTTTCAAAGGAACTCATAAAGGCACTAAGATGTGAGGTAAGGGTTAATGAGTGCTCCATATTATAACGTACAAGCCATCAAAGGTATGTTCATGCCAAGACATCATGACCAAAAACTACCCTACATCACCCTTAGAAGAGGAAAAGGGCTTATGTAGAACTAACAAGGTCAACTATTGGCACTCAAATGTGATGTACAAGCCCTATCTTGTAATATTAGGGATGACCATCATCATCTCTTAGGTGGTGATGAGCCTCTTTATTGGGTAACTTTATGGACCTTCATACACCTCCAAGCTTATTTAAATCAACTCTTCTCATAATTCCTTACATATTTTGATTATATTTGTCTTAATGAGATGAGTAAAAGTGATATGTTATGTCTAGTGGACTAATGTGCATTGATTGCAGGCTTTCGAGAGCAAATCATGGCAATTTTGGCTAATTAATGATAGAAACTCGAATGGGACAAGGAGGAGATATTATAGGAGATAGATCCTCATTTAATCCTCACTCATTCCAATATTTCTCCATCAAATCACACTAGCTTGGAGTTGCAAGAAACTGAGTCATGAAGATCTGGATTTTGGGAGCCAAGCCTCCCTAGATTTAAGGAAGTCGTTGGTGACTTCCGTTGTATAAATAAAGATTCCTAGAGCCTCATGAGGATTCAGATTTTTTATGTAAAAGCATTAGGAATTCTCAAGTTGAAGACTTGTGGAAGACATTGTTGTGTAATTTCCTGATATGATAATGAGAATGAGAATTTCCTTGATCCAATGCTGAGTTGACTCAGATGGCTAAAAATCTTGGATTCGGGTTCAACCCTAGAAGCAAAGGTTCCTCTTCTTGTATTTGTATGCTTAGTTGATTTCATAGATTAATGGTTGAATTGTTTTTAGCATTACTTCATTGCATGTAGTTGTGGATATGATTAGTTTGCTTCCATTTGTGCATTGCTTTAGTAGTAGCTTAGGAAGACAAAGGAATATCAAAAAGTTGATAGTAGGTAAATTTGGCCTCGCTCCTCCCTTTAGGGACAATGGTTTGAGAAAATAAATCCTATGCAGCCCCAAAAAGACAGAATTCTGATTTCTTGTGGAATTTAGGATTTTTTGCTACTTAGGCCAACATTTTACCAGCTTTCAAGAATAGGATTTAATTGACATTTCTGATATCTTCAGCCTTGTATTAGACCTCGTAAAGGTTTCACACTATTCTGCAATTTTTTCCATGCATGAAAAAAGCAACTAGATAATGAAATTATGTTTTCTTAGTTGACTGAAAATATTTCTTATTTGACATGATTCATGGATAAATGCCAATGATTGATGTAGTGTAGGAGTTTCAGCAATGTAGAGAGTTATCATGACTAGCAATCTCATCCTAACCTCATCCATCCATGATTATCACTTTTTCCACTAATCCCTCACCAAATTCATCATTACATAAGAACACTTCTCCAAGTTTAATTGAGGAAATCCAACCATCTCACAAACTCTGTTTTGAGCTTAGAAGGAGTCTTAGCCACTCCCTTGCCTCATTTCTCTCACCATTCACCTTCCCTAAGACCTACACCACCTTCCAAATCCCTCCTCTTTCTCTCGGTCATATCCTGTAGGAATACAGGGGATCAGTAGTAGCATTAGGACATCCTCTAGGATGACCTATAATGGCCTTGTTTGAGGCAGAATTGTGGAAAGAGCACCAAGGAAGATAGGAGAAGACCCCTACTTGCCTCCTAAGCCATCTAACCATTCACCATCGTCCCTAATCCACTCGCCACATCACTAAGAGGATTTAGCATTCACATTTTCACACAAAAAGGACAAAAAGGAAAAAAGAGTTATTGTGCTCATTTACATGCGCAGTAGTAGAATGTTTGGTTATTTCAGATTGCATGCCTAGGACAATAGGATTGCAGACATGTCAACTTAGCCACCTTTTGAAGCAAATCCTCTTAGAAGTAGTTAGATGAATGGTGTGTTTAAGCATTTGATATTAGTTTTTCCTTAGTACATTAGACAAGATTTTAGTTAGAGTAAATTTCCCTTTTCCTCATTGGTAATCAAGCTTCTTCTGAATCGATAGAAGGTTGGTTTAAGAAACCATAATGGTCTTACACCAACTTAGCAATGACAGAGAGCATACCCATCACATCTGCTTGTGTATACAACACTGTCATTTCCAAGTTTGTATGAACCCTAGGTCGAGAAAGTAAAGTTGGTAGCCCGAGGAGTTGCAACATTGTTGCTGCAATACTGGTGCTCATCACCTTTTGGCGTTGTTTCCAGGGAGTTATCTTAGTAGGATGTGATTTATGCTTTCTTTCTTCCATTTCTTATCTATGACATTCTACTATTAGCTTCATTTATGAACAGGTAATTCTAACTCAATTTTCTTTCTTTTCCATTCTGTAAGTGAGATTTCATTCAAGCTATTAGTTTCCATTCAGTTTGTGATTTCAATTCTGCAGTTAGTCTCAAAGCTTGAAAAAAAAACATAAAACTAAGCAAAAAAACTTCTTTTGTTCCTTGTAGGAATAGGGATAACTTAGGGATATTTCTACGAAATACCCCCACCACTTCAAACACCCAAACTTCCCTCTTCTTTAGTAACTGTGTATTGGAGGACCCCGTAGGCGAACAACCAGATATTTTTGAAGAGTCTACAGGGGGAGAAGAAGAAGGAGAGCCCATTCCAACTGACCTAATGGCTGAAGACAAAAATGACATAGGAGATAGAGAAGGAATTGAAGGTTCTTTTCCACAAATGCATTCAAGAAAATCATCAATTGCCACCCAAATTAGGGGGAATTTTATATCAACTTAACATTTATAAAGAGAAAAAAATTGAATTTAAAATATTTTTTCCTTTGTTAAACTTTTTTTTCCACTCAGTAATTTCAAGGAGATGTTAAATTTCTTTAATACTTAATAAAATTTCATACCAGACATTTCTAAAATATCAATGGAAAGAAGAAATTTAGTGTAAACAATAAATGAATAAAGTGAAGGAT
>APFE031343371.1:3151-40338 GCA_000404065.3 Pinus taeda
CAAAACCGAGACTACCAGCTTGATTTTTCATTATGTTCCTTTCAATGTTACAATACATATTTATACATACCGAAGCATCCAATACCATGGACCGAAAACCATCACGTCCAAAACCATGGACTGAAAACCATAGGTAGGTTTTCCCAACCTAATATAGGGTCCAAAAGAAATTTTACGGGGCGCTGCCCCAAACCCTGTAGAGGGGGGCTACCCACCCCCCTCAAACCCCCCTGTTGCGCAATCAGTACAATGAAGGGGGGGCTCCACCCCCATTCTAACTCCCCGATTCACTACATAGGTTAGTCATGGAAAGAATATAACAGAACCCAACACTAAGTCTCCATTAAGAAGGGCATATTTTACATCCATTTGGTATACTTTGAATTTCTAAAACCTAGAAAGAGTAAGGAACATTCTTATGGCTTCAAGTCTAGCAATAGGTGCAAAAGCTTCTTCAAAATATATACCTTCTTGTTGAGAATATCCTTTACAAACAAGTCTGGCCTTGTTTCTAATAACTTCTCCATTTTCATTCAGCTTGTTTTTGAATATCCATTTAGTCCCTATGATATTCTTATCATGAGGTCTAGGAACTAATTCCCAAGTATTATTCTTTTCAATTTGCTCAAGTTCTTCATTCATGGCCTTGATCCAACATTCATCTTTGCATGCTTCATTTACATTTTGAGGTTCGGTGGAGGATAACAATGCTAGATAGCTTGAAGCTTCTATAATAGTTCTTCTTGTCTACACACTCGTCTCTTTCTATCCCAAAATTTGAGTTTATTGATGATTTTTCTGAACATACCTGGATGGAGTCTTTTCTTGTACCGTTATCTCTTCTTCTGGTGCTTCATTGGTTTCTTCTTCAGAATCAGTCTAATTTGATGTGGGAGGATAATCCTCATCTTCTTCATAATTTTTGGTTTTTATTTATTTTGGATTTTTGCATGTTTCATCAACCACAACATCAATACTTTCAATAATTTTCCCAAGCCTTTTATTATAACACTTATATCCTTTACTTCGGGAAGAGTAACCAAGGAGAATACCTTCATCTGCTCTGGGTTCAAACTTACCAAGTTTTTCATCAGTCCTTTTGATGTAACATTTGCTTCCAAAAACTTTGAAGTATTTTACAATAGGAGTCTTACCATACCAAAGTTCATGCGGAGTTTGAGTGTTGTTTACCCGAACATTTGCTTGGTTGAGAATAGTGATGGTAGCGAATGTAGCTTCACCCCAGAAGGTTGTAGGAGTTCCAAACTCATCTAGCATAGCACAAGCCATTTGTTGAACAGTTATGTTCATCCTTTCTACCACTCCATTTTGCTGAGTCCTTGTAGTGGAGAATTTCCTTTTTATTCCATGTTCTTCACAAAAGTCAAAGAATTCATCCAAGGTAAATTCCCCTCCTCAATCAGATCTGAGGCATTTGATTTTGCTATTTGATTCATTTTCAACCAAAGCTTTGAAGGCTTTGAAATTTTCAAATGCTTCATCTTTATGCTTTAGAAGTCCTATCCAACACATTCTAGAAAAATCATCAATGAACAATATAAAGTATTCTTCTCAATGAGGTGACATTTTCCTTGATAGACCACATAAATCAGTTTGAACATGTTCAAGAGGCTTACTAGCTAATCCTTCCTTCTCAGAGAAATGAGCTTTGGTTTGCTTACCAAATTAACATGATTTGCATATTGTGTTTTCTGGAATGCTAATATCAAGAAGATCACGAACAATCTAGAATCTGCATGCTTTTCTTATTTGAGAGAAGCTTAGATGCCCCAATCTTTTGTGCCATAGCCAATGTTTATCATTTTTGCTTAGTTAGCATTATTGTTGTCCTCCCTTGAGTATGTATAGGTTATTTGGGGTTCTTATTCCTTTGGTCATTATTTCTCCTGTATCAAGCTCATGAACAACACATCCATTTGATCAAAATACTACTTCATTTCCTTGATTGCACATTTGACTGACACTCAATAGATTATGCTTTAGACCATCAACATACATAACATTCCCAGCTTTAACCTTTTCTTTTAAGAGAAAAAAACCTTTACCTTTTATGACAGCAGGAGTGTCATTTCCAAATGAGACCTTCTTTTCTGTTTCTAAGGCATTATATGACTGAAGTTTTTCTTTATCACCTTTCATGTGTTTCGAGCATCCATTGTCTATGTACCACTAATTTTCTTGTCCTTCTACATATAAGTCTATACCACATCTTTGTAGTTGTGGTTCTTTCTTTCTCCAAGTTTTGGGACCCAATGAAGCTTTCTTCTTCTAAGATGTTTGCCGAAATTTACTCCTGCATTCAGAATCTTCATGACCGAAGTTGTTACAGATAGAGCATTCTATTTCATTTTCAAGAAGTGAAAAGTTATTGTAGGTCCTTTTCATGATCCTTAGCACATTCTTTTGATTTCGTGCTTCTCTAGTCATGATGGTCTTGTAGGCAACACATTGAGCAGCTTTGTGTCCAAAGTAATGACATGAAAAACATTGGCCATTAAAGAAATTCCTGTGATTATCAAACCTACTGACATGGTGATTGTAGTTTCCATTGACATTCATTCTTGAAGCAAATTGAGTATGATTTACCTGAGGTTGGTTGTAGCTTCTATTCATCCTTGAAGTAGATTTACCCCAATTTACTTGGTGATCTACTTTATGCCTTTGCTGACGATTGTCAAACAGTTCACTTCTCTTTACTGCATCAAGATAGCTTTTAGAGGACGTGGACAGTTTCTGTGCTTCTTTAGTATATCCCAAACCTGTCTTTATCAGAGGAGAAAGCTGCACTTTGATAATTTCATTTAGGGTGTCTGATCCTTTAGCAAATCTAAGATTGAGAGCTTTTGTTTTCTCAATATCCTTTCTTAGACCCCACAATTTCACATTCTAATTTTTCATTGTGTTTTTCTCTTTCAGCAAGATGGAATGTCAAAGTATCTATAATCATATTCTTTTCTTCTAAACAAATTTTGAGTTTAGAGATTTCTTCATAATGGTCATCTTCATCTAAAGCATCCAAGAAATCATCATCTTCAAAAGCCATCAGAAGTTTATAGTTATTTTCATATTCATCACTAATTGATAAACCATCGCTATCTTCATGCATATAGTAGCTCTTCTTACTTACACTTTGTTTTCTATTCCATTTTGCTGATTCCTTACCTTTATCAAACTTATCTTTATGAGGACATTTGGTAGCATAATGACCAACTCTTCCACAAGCAAAACATTTGAAAGGTAGTTTACCTCTGAATCTTCTAGAACCCCGTTGACGTTCCTTGACAAAGTTTGCTTCTTCCTCTCATTCTGAAATATGTCCTGATTCATTAAGTTCTTATTTTCCTAAAGCTTTAAATGTGGCTTCTCTCATATCTGATGGACCTCCTTTTCTCATCTCGAAAGTAGTTAAGATTCCATGCATCTGTGCCATAGTAATAGTCTGAAGATCCTGCTTTTCTTCTATGGCAGATAATTTTGATTCAAACTTAGTAGACAAGGATCTTAAAGCCTTTTCAACTAAGGTAACTTCTTTTATCTCTTCACCCAAATTATTCATGCAATTAACAATCTCATCTATACGTAAGAAGTAACTAGCTATACTTTCATCATTGTACATTTTGAGTGTTTCATATTGAATTATGAGAGTTTGTAGTTTTGCACGTTTTACCTGAGAATCTCCTTCATAGCTTAGAATGATTTTGTCCCATATTTCTTTGGTGGATTTGAGCTGCATAACTTTGACAAATTTTGATTGTGACAGACTTCCCAATAATGTATTAACAGCCTTGGCATTGGTTTCATATTTCTTTTTATCTGCCGCATCTATAGGAATTGTTGATGGAAATGTACATCCTCCTTCCACGATTTCCCAGACATCTCTTCCAAGAGATTGAAGATAGCCTGTGGTTCTTACCTTCCAATAAACGAAGTTGCTTCCATCAAAGATTGGTGGTCTGATGGATCCCTCTCTTTCTTGATTACTCATGATGATGGATCTTCCTTTAAGCGATCAAGCTTCTTCTGAAGGACTTGCTCTGATTCTAATTGTTGGAAATAATACTGAGGGGGGGGGGGGGGTGAATCATTATTAGCAAGTCAATAATTTTTCATTTCCATAATCAGATTCATATACACTACTTCAGTTAATGGGAATCGCGTGTATACGAAACTGTGTTTAAGGCAACTAGCGTATATCCTGTAAACTTACGATTCAATTAATTCATCATATGTTGTTCTTTAATCAGTGCATCAGAACCATATAATAGTAACTAGGTGTAGTAAAAATAGAATAGACAATCACACACATGAACACAAGATATAAGGTGAAAATCCAATGTGGGTGAAAACTACCTGCTGCAATCGTCTCTATCTTCTTTTTAATAAGAAACTTCTTTTTACAATTTTTGTACCGGTGCAGTCTTATACCAGTATGCAGGCTTCTACCTGTAGAAAGCTACAACCTTCTCTCGTTCTCTAGCTTCTCCTGGAACAGAGCTATAACCCCCTAGCTCTTGTACTAGCTGATATGTTTACTAGTATGTAGGTGCCAGCCTAAAAAAGGCTACAACCTTCTCTTTTCTTCCATGGACCACATTTCATAAATTTTCAGACTGGATCCATCAATAACTTCATTCAACCATCAAATATATCTACATCAACCAATATCCTTTGCACCAACCACAAACCGAATCAATCAATCACTTTGGCAACCCTTCAATCTGATGTTTCAAAATGTTGTAACCATAATACGGTAACCAAAACCAAAGCCAGAACCCAGAACACTGCAACAGCAAACAGAAGAAGCTAAAACATATTTTATGAGGTATACACTACTTCCATGTGTCGAACCTGCATGCATACGCTCTTTTCTCAAGGTGAACCTGTGTACAAATTTGTAAATGATGATTTAAACATTACAACAATTCCAGACTTCAGTTATACCCAGATCATCATATTTACAGACTACAACATGCACCAGTTATTCAGGTAAATGATCAAACCACATAAAGATACTTCACTTCAAGCCTTAAGATCTTGACCCATCATTAGATCTTATCCTTCATCAAGCACTAAGGTTCATCCTTGGTTCAGATCCATCTATGCACCATAACCCAATAACCTCTATACTAGATCTTGCTCTTCATCAAATATTCAGTACTTGAGTGCCTTTGCCTAATGATCTGGTCCTCCTTTTATAGTCTTAGGCCTTACTCAATACCATGGACCAAAACCACTTAGGACCAATACCTTGGACCCAATACCTCAGACCATATATCTTGGACCAATACCATGGATCAAAATACCATGGACCAAAATACCATGGACCAAATACCTTGGACCAAAACTTGGTTTTCCAAGATATACGCGCCTTTCATTCTATGAAAGTGTGTGTGTACGTATATGCTCCTTTTGGTCTGTTAACCCATGGTATACGCTACTCTGTCAAGGTGAACCTGCGTATACCTCTCTTTCCTCATTCTATGAAGTATGATCTATAACTCTGTGTTGTTGACCTGCTGAACTATGATCTGTCATCTGAGTGAGTTGCCATCAAGGACAACACCTATGTCATAGTGCCAAATATGTGTCATAATTCCAACACAATCTTCTATATCTCCTTAAGAAAGGCTTGTAATATAACAAATACATGTTGAGAGTATAGCATCTAATACTAGTAGTGAAGAAAAACTCTCAGAGATTCATAAACCTCCTTATTCTTTAGGTTCTCCTTTTGTTGTAAGCCCAAAGGAAACCTCACCTCCTATCCATCATACTTCTTTAGTCCTGTCAGTCACTCCTCAGCCCACTATCATTCATACTGCTAGTAATCTTTTAGCCACCACAGCTATGGCAGGTCCACAAGCACCTACCAAAATGGAAAGAATCATAGCTGCTAGGTATGGACCTATAATACTGCCCACTCCTTTGAATGCCATGCCTAATGGAGAATATCATAAATATAGGCCTAATTTCACTGGGACTCAAGGTGTTACTGCTAAAGAACATCTTGATTCATTCTATAGCTATGTTGATAATCTGGACATTAGTGAAGATGATGTGTGGATGAGAGTCTTTGTCCAAAGCCTAGATGGAGAGGCTAGAAAATGGTTCAGAGAACTAACCCCAAGATCTATAGCAGATATTGAAGCTTTAGATGATGCATTCCTAAAGAATTGGGGGGATAAGAAGGATCTCCTCTACTACCACACTGAGTTTGGGAACTTAAAGAGGGAAAATGGTGAGTTGTTGTCTGATTTTAATAAGAGGTTTAACCGTATGTGCAACAAGATATTAGTTGAAGTAAAACCCACTACTACCTTTGCTAAACTCACCTATGCTAGTGCTTTTGACTCTCACTTCTGCCTACTGTTGAGAGAGAGGCGATGTGCTACTTTGGCTAACATGCAGGATGCAGCCTTGGAAGTGGAATCAAACATCATGGCTGTAGATAAGCTCAAGGGAAATGTTGATAGAAGAAGATAAAGGGGCGAGTCTTCATCATCCTCTCATCCTAAGATAGATAAAATGACCAAAATGATCAAGTCATTAGCCTCTGAAATCTCCAAATTAAAGGTTGAGCAGCACCTAGGGAAAGGAATAGTGCCTAATACCTTTGCTCCTAGAAATCCAAATCCAAATCCATATAGAAGAACTAATGAGCAGTTGCAGACTTTGCAAAGAAACAAAGATGCAAATGAAGACCAAAGGGCAAAGGCTCCTTTTCAAACTGTAGTCATGGAAGAAGAGAAATTTGAAGAAGATGATGAGTTCCATTGTCTGGAAGACAAAGGCAATGCTTTCTTTTTGACCTCAACTGCCTATGAAAAGTCATTATGCAATGACCAGATCAGCCAAGAATGGGATGGTAAAGCTATTCTACAAATTGTAGATCAGCAAAGATATAATTTGAGGTCAAAGATAAATAATGCTAAGGAAACTCCTATTCAAAGAGCTGTTGTCCCTGTAGTACAACAAGCTAATAAGCAAAAACAACCGACAGTTGATCCCATCATCCTCAAATCTCCAGCTAATGAGGTAAGAGGCCTTGACAAGTCCCCTTCTCCTTTCAGTTTTCAATCAGAAATTCAGAAGCTAAGAATACCTATGCCTCTAATTGAACTAATGAAGAATGAGTCCTTCAAAAGATCCTTCCTCGAGGCCCTTGAGCCTAAAGCCATCCAAGCCTCCAATGACTATATAGATTTGCAAGATGACAAGCCAACTGTTATTCTCAGCCCAATGATTGAAAATTGTGAATACAACTCCCCATCGTTCTATGTCTCTCTGACTATTCATGAAAAAATCCTTCACAACTGCCTTTTGGACACTGGAGCCAGCCATAATCTAATGCCCAAGGCTGTCATGGATGATTTGGGTCTTGAAATCACCAAGCCTTATCATGACCTGTTCTCTTTTGACTCTAGAAAAGTGAAGTGTCTAGGATTAATCATGGACCTAGCCATCACTTTGTCTCAGCTGCCTATGAAAAGCATGATGATGGATATTGTGGTAGCAGATGTACCTCCCAAGTTTGGCATGTTACTTTCCAGAGGTCGAATCAAGAGATTAGGTGGATCATTACAAAATGATCTGTCCTATGCTACTGTCCCATTTTTCGGAGGTGAGAGCAAGAGATTATACAGAGAGGCGTAGTTGACTTATATCATCAGCAATGAGAAGAACCCTACTAATCATCCCATCTATGCTATTGACACTAATTTTGGAGCATGTATTCTTCATATTGAAGAATCCTAGTTGGCCTCCACGCAACTTAAAAAACCAGTTTGCCAAATCGCTGAGGAAGAAAGCCCGCAAATTTGGGACATGTTCTTTGATGGAGCTTGCTCTAAGGAAGCTGTTGGGGTAGGTGTAGTCCTTGTGTCCCCCACACAGGAATACATTCATTTATCTTTCAAATTAACCTTTCAAGTCACGAACAACATAGTAGAATACAAAGCTTTGATTTTGGGCTTAAGCGTTGCTAAAGAAATGGGTATCAAAGGCCTAAAAGTGTTTGGAGATGTAGACCTCATCATTCAGCAGGTCAATAAAGCGTTCCAAGCAAAGCATCCAAGGATGAAAGCATACAAAGATGAGGTATGGAGGCTCAAGGATTTTTTTAATAATTTTAGTGTTTCTTATATTTCGAGAATGAAGAACCAACTTACCGACTCCCTTCTATGTCTGCTAGCACGTTTATTCCTCCTTTTCCTCCTAAATTGACATATGAAGTTCAGGTAAAATATAGACCGTCTCTGCCTAACAATGTCAAATATTGGAGAGTTTTTGAAGACGATGAGGAAATTAATAGGTTTTTACAAGTCATTGAGGAATTTGCTGAAACACACATGGACCAAGAAAATGAAACCATGGAAGAATGCGGCAAGTCCAAGCTAAAAAATGAGGTCGGCCGAGGAAGCATCGTCCAGTTGCCTAGTAATCATATACCAAAAGGATTGGTGCCTCTACAGAAATTTTTTGACCATAATGATGTGCCTTATAAGCCTACCAAAATAGAAAATGAGTTGGATGTGTGTAAACACAATATAGGAAGCCTAGCCCATTCGAAATTCATCAATCTATCCACTCATTTGTCTTCTGCCTAGAATTACGAGTATTGCACCCTCATGAAGCAATTCGTTGATATTTTTGCCTGGGAATATAGTGATCTTAAAACCTATGATACAAACATCATTCAGCATAAGATACCACTGGAAAAGAACACCACCCTTTTTAAGAAGAAATTAAGTCCTATCAGCCCTCTCTTATTGCCTTTCATTGAGAAAGAGATCAAGAAGTTGTTGGATACTAAAATCATAGTTCCCCTGACGTACTGTTCCCCTGATGTACTCAAAGTAGATAGCTAACCTTGTGGTAGTAAGAAAGAAAAATGGAGAAATCAGGCTTTGTGTTGACTTTAGAAACCTGAACAAGTGCTCTAAAAAATACAACTACCCCTTGCCTAAGATGGAACACTTGCTGCAAAGAGTTTCAGGGGCCAGAGTCATGTCTTTTGTAGATGGATTTTCAGGTTACAATCAGGTTGTTGTACATCCAGAAGATCAGGAAAAGACCGCCTTCACTACTCCTTGGGGCAATTTCATGTACTCCAAGATGCCTTCCAGATTGATGAATGCTTGGGCTACTTTTCAGAGGGCCATGGACATAGCCTTCATGGGAGAGAAGGACAAGTTTGTACTTATTTATCTTGATGACATAACAGTCTTCTCTAGCAACCACAAAGACCATTTATAGCATTTGAAGAAGGTCTTCCTAAAGTGCAAACAGTTTGGAATTTCAGTGAACCCAAAGACGTCACAGTTTTCTCTAGAAGAAGGCAAACTTCTGGGACATATTGTTTCTACTGAAGGTGTGAAGATTGATCCAACAAGGGTTCAAGCCATTCAGACATTGTCCATCCCAAGGTCAAAAAGGGACATTCAATCGTTCCTGGGTAAGATTAACTTTGTAAGGAGGTTCATTCCAAACTTTGCAAAGCTTGTAAATCATATCACTTCCATGCTGAAGAAAGGATCAGAAATAAAATGGACAGATGGTTCAAGAAGCTATTTTGAAGCCATCAAGCAAGCCATCATGGAAGCTCCCACTCTAATCAGCCCAGATTACACTAAGGAGTTTTGTATCCTCTCTTTTTCCTCTTATGATACATTTGCAGTAGTTCTGTTGCAAAAAAATGATGAAGGCATAGAGCACCCCATGGCCTTTTTCAGAAAAACTTTAAGGGATGCTGAACTAAGGTATGACCTTATTGAAAAACAAGCTTATGCTCTCATAAAATCTTTAAAGGCATTCAGAATTTATATTCTACATTCCAAAGTAGTTGCATATGTACCTTCAACCTTAGTAAAAGATGTCTTAACCTAGCCAGATATTGATGGAAAGAGATCTAAATGGATTGCAAAATTCATAGAGTTTAACATAGAGGTGAATCCCACTAAGCTTGTCAAAGGCCAGGGCTTAGCTAAACTTATGGCTGAAGAAAATTGCAGCTTATTAGACTAAAATTGCATGGGTCTAAATTCAGATGATGAGCGGATAGATAGAGCGGTAGAAGAACAAAATCAAAATTAGTCTCTGGATGAAAATCTAGCCACCTGTGAATGGTATTCTAGCATAGTTCATTTCTTGCAGAAGCTAGAAATCCCTCCAGGGCTTAGCTCAAGTCAAGCCCGGGCCATTAAACTCAGATCAGCCAAATTATGCATTAATAAAAATTTGCTTTATTGGAAAGACCCATCAGGAATCCTCTTGAGGTGTCTAGATAAAGAACAATTTGTGGAAGTCATACACCAGTTCCATTCTAGCATCTATGGAGGAGATCATTATTGGAAAACCACAGCCCACAAAATCCTGAGGGCTGGGTATTATTTGCCTACTCTTTTCTCTGATGTGTTTTCTTTTGTGAAAGCTTGTGACAAGTGTCAGAGGTTTGCAGGAAGACATCAGCTAAAATCTTTGCCCTTGAAGCCAGTACATGTTAAGGGTCCCTTCCAGCAGTTGGGCTTGGACTTTGTAGGTGAGGTCAACCCACATTCCAGTGGCCAACACAAATGGATCTTAGTAGCCACTGATTATTTCACCAAGTGGGTTGAGGTTATACCCACTAAGAATGCCAATCATCAAGTTGTCATAAAGTTCTTGAATGAGAATATTTTCACTAGATTTAGTTGCCCAACCAAACTAGTCACTGATAATGCAGCAACATTCAAGGCAAAAGAATTGATGGACATGACTGAATCCATGGGTTTTCAAGTGGAGCATTCCACCTCATATTATCCTCAAGGCAATGGCCTGGCAAAATCATCTAATAAGAGTTTGGTAAGGGTAATCAAAAAACTGTTAGAGGACAACAAAAAGAGCTGGGATTCCAAGTTGAAGTTTGCACTATGGGCTGACAGAGTTACCATCAAAAAATCCATAGGGAATTCTCCATTTAAACTGGTTTATGGTGCTGATGTTTTTTTCCCTATCCAGTTGATCCTCCTTGTGGCTAAATTCTTGCAAGAAGAATAAGATGAAGAGAATGACATGGTAAGAAGAATGAATAACCTGGTCAAACTACAACAGATCAGAGAGCAGCTGGTTGAGAAGTCAAAGTCTCATTAGAAGAAAATCAAAGAAACCTTTGACATGAAGGCAAAAGTGGACAATTTCCAAGTTGGTGACTGGGTGCTTAAATGGGATGCATTTAAGGAAAAGAAAGGTAATCATGGCAAGTTTGACTCCTTATGGGCAGGTCCATTTGTCATCACTCAAATTCAGCAGAACAATACATTCATTCTGCACAGTCTGGAAGGAGGAGATACTTTTGGTAGCCAAGTAAATGGGCAGTTCTTGAAACTTTATTTCGTTTAAGGCTTTAAAGCCTTATCATTGTAAATATGTTTTTCCAGTTTTTATTTCATTACAAAATAGACTCCATGCCCAATGGAACACTAGAAGGAAGATTTGATTTTGTTTTTTTAGGAAAGGCATTGATCTGTGATCCTTGAAACCTCACAGGGAGGATTTCATCCCCAGAAGGAGCCAGTGTTAGCCTCACTGACAAAAGGCACAAAATTGGATCCATATATGCTCTTAAAGTTTCCAAATTTGCTTAAAATCACCCCAAGGGATCCAAAAATTCTCTTGAAATCTTCAAGATTTGCTCAAAGATCATCCAATGATCAAAATCAGTGCAAGAGGAGAGCCCTTGGAAGGGCGGAAATACACTATCGGGAGGCCAAAACGCTTGAAAACCATGAAAAAAACCCACAATTGCAGGCTTAAACAGTGAAACAACATTAGCCATGAGATCGGGCCGAGTGATATGCCGATCACCGATATTGGCAATATCGCTATCAGCAGGGAGCATATGCTATGTTATATGAAGGACCCGGGCATTGAGCGATTAGAGATTGCGATCGGATTGCATCGCTATATCGCATCGGCACTATACCATGGGAGGGGCCTGTGCACAGGCATATGTGTGACCCGATGCGAGACCCGATGGCATTATATATGAGAGTTCATAAATTTTTAAGTCCGTTCCAAAGCCATTTTTAATGCATTTTCCGTGTATTTTGTTATATAACGAAATACAAAGGGAAACAAGGGCAGTGCGATAGCGATGGAACCCGGACCCGATGGGTTTCGAGAAGTAAAATATATATATTTTCAAGTCCACAAAAGCCCAATTTTTAATGTATTTCGTGTATTTTCATTATATAACAAAAATACGAATGGAGCATTGGCCAGCAATGATTGCGATGAGTCTTGGACCCGAAAGAGTCCAGGAAGTGAAATATATAATATCTGAAGTCCGCCAAACCCATTTTCATGCATTTTTCAGTGTTTTTCGCGTATTTCATAATACAAGGGAAATACACAAGAGAAGGCTTTTTGTGACTTGTGATGGCGGCAAGGCCGGACCCAATAGACAATTAAACCATATTTTAGGACTTTTGAAGTCCAAAATACACAGAGAAGGTGGGATTTTTGCAATAATATTGTGTTTTTTATTCATAACAGAAAGCAGTCATTGTCTGCATTTTAAAGGGATTTCATAGGCCCGAAGAGCCATTCCACCACAGAGTAGAGGTCGAATCAACCCAAAGTGATCGTGGAGCCACAACAACATAGCCAAATCAACCAGAAACGATCATGGAGCCACAGAACGACACAACCATAACAAACAAAATGATTGTGGGGCATCTTTGGCACGGGAGAACTCCTAGACAGCGCAACAAACCACCAAAAATATCTGAAAATATTTACTCTCCTGTAAGAAGCAGAAAACTACGAACCCATGCTTTCCTAGAGGGCATCAAGGTTGTTGAAGAGACAGATAAGATAGATTAAGGCTCAAAATCATTGTAAAAGGCCTATAAAAGGCTGAAAGCTAAATGTAATAAAGGTTCAACTTCTGGAGATTGTTCCTCCTCTGTTCCTTCAAACCTCTCCTCTTTATTCTAGCAATATAAGCTTCTTTTTCCATTATATGTTCAATGTCCATTCTGTTTTCTGTTCTATGCTTTCACTTGAATAGGTTATTCAGGTTTTCTGTTGTTTCTAATGCCAGATAACTATCATCTTATCTCTGCATTTATAAATTAGATTTGCAAGTCTCATTTACTTCCTGTAGCTTGCCATTCATATGTGTTTATGTATGCAATCTGATGGTACAATCAGTATTCTCCATATATCTATTGAATCTATAAATTATTGAGCATTAGTGGTTTAAAGCCTTGTATTGGTGAGAGTGTTCATGCATGTCTTGAGTGAGAATAGAGCTGAAATGGTTATCTAACGTGATCCAAACCATCATTTATTCCAATAGTTCAAAGAAAAAATTGAAGATTATATGTGACCAGGTATCTCTGAGCTACAACCTAGGAGAGTTTTCTTGGAGTGATAACAGGAACCTAGGTCTGTTGGCCACCGAATCGCATTATAAGACATCCAAAAAATAAATAGTTTGAGCCTTTTTAGCCAAGCCTTATATGGTTGATAGTCTGGAAACCACCTAATCAACATCAGACTGAAAATATAAATACTACCCGACATAAAATTCCAAAAATACCCCAAAATTAACAGTTAGAGCTTTGACCCACTAATCATTCGACAATTCCACCAGAGAAGGACCTTTAGCACTTGATCCTAGTAATTCAGATTACAGGAGAGATGGAATATCTCGCTCGATGCGGCCCAGATGGGCATTCCGATTTTGTAACCGATGTTGGATAAGTTGAAGCTCATTTTGAATGTCTTCTAGACCTAGGTCGGCCTCATGTTTGTGGTGGCAACCATTTCTTTGGCCACTATCCATTTCATTAACCAGTAAAGATGAATTGGATTGTCTAAACAAGGTGAGACAGTCGCGCGTGTACCATGGGTCTGTGATTAGTTCCCCATAGTCTTCAACTGGTGGTTCAAGCTCATCTTGTGAATTTAACTCTTCCTCTCAGTTCGCAATCAATTCTTTCACTTGCACCGGGGTCGCTTTGCAGTAAGCCTTGACTATGGCTTGAAGATTCTCACAACTTATTTTTTGACCCATCTCTTGCACAGTCCCCTGCCAAACTATTCCCTGTCGCATAGCCCCGCTCTGCATCATCCCATGCTACGCAGTCCCCTGCCACGTAGTCACCATCTAAGCAATCACCTACCGCGCAGTTTCTCTCTGCTCAATCCTCTACTATTCAATTTGATGAGAAGATGGATCTACATCTTTTCCTTTATCTTCATGGTATCTTCTACTTCTTGTGTTAGTGTATTCCTCAAGACCTGAACCAGTTGTGGGTGGCCAAAATCACAGGTGCAAGGGGTTCATATTTGGAGAGAATTGCGCTTGGTGGTAGGAATTTGATATACTCGTAGTCGAGTCTAGAGTGGGTATTGGACCCATTGGTGGAGTATGTGAAGGGTGGGCATAGTTGAGTGTGTGTCAAGGAGGGTTAGGCGCTCCAAGGGAGGTTTGAGTTTGAGGCAGGAAGAGGATGTGCGTTGTGATGAGGAGTGAATTGGCAGTCAACATGGGTGCAACAGCTAGAGTGCCCACCTTATAATTTTCTAGGTTTAGCTCCATGTCGCAGCTCACTTCTAGATACCAACAATAGTGGAACTGCCTTAGAGCCTAAACCTTGCCCTCGTTATCAGAAAAAGGAGTCTACTAGCATGAGCACGGTTGCAAGGGGACACATCCCAGGCCCTTGTCGTGGTTGCTGACTAGCCGAAAGGAAGAGAGGTAACTCTTCTTTTGCCCCACCAACACCATTGAGGAAATGAGTGAAAATGTAGATGGAGGCCTATGACAAAAATCATCATGAGTAACATGAGGTATTTATGGCGGTATTTCCAGTGTCACTTATGGGAGCGAGTGGTGGTGGTATGGTGCAAGCATATGTGCATTTTGGACAAACTAGAGTGGCTTGAGGCCAGGCTACCTCACATGGAGCAACATGTAAACTTCCCTTTTCGCCTCCCCGTCCACTAGGGATGGGGCTAGACAACCCAACTTATATCAACTGTATTTTGGCGTTTTGTTTATTACGTGAGTCTTTTATAATTTTTTTCCTCTTCAGTTATGGTGAGCTAGCTTGTGTCTTTTTTGGACTGTTTGTTATTGTTTGGTAGCAATGGTTGACAAAGCTAGTTTGGGTGAGACCAATAGGAACCTAGGGAGTAGCCATGTAAATATTGACATTTGTAGTTAATAGAAATTTCTTACTTACAAAAAAATGAAACATATATATATAATATATATATATATATATTATATATATATATATTAATTTGATGATGGTAATTGCTTATGTAATTTTTAGTTTTGATATTTAATGTTGAGCTTAATATATTAATATTATGAATTTGATATTTTTATTTAGTGTTTTATTTAATTTTAAATAATTTAAATTCCAAATATATAATTAGGTAAATCTAATTTTTGGTTTCATTATTTGATAATCTAAAAAATATAAATTTTGGTTACAGGAGTGAAATATTTGAAAATAAAATTCTTATATTTTTTGGGTTTTCTATTTACATATCAAATTCCCTTGAAATTTGTGAAAATTGTAGTAAAATTGAAGATCATGCAATGAAAGTGTTATTATGTCTTATATTAAATTTATTTCATTCATATTATCACTATACTTTATTTTAGTGAGGTTTAATTGACATAACTTGAGGACTTGAATTCTTTGGTAGTAATTAATTTATTTATATATCACCTATTTTAGATGGAGAAATTAAATTTTTTGTTATGTTTATTATGATTAAATTACATCTCTCTTTGAAGTTTTTCTTTAAACAAATTGTTAAATAGTTATTTGAGTATGTAGATTCACTGTTTTTTCTCATAAAGACTTTAATTTTGTAGTAGAATGTTATACATTTTATTATCATTATGTAATTTAAAATAAAAGATCCATTTTAACATTAAAATTATCAAGCATCGAGAGAGATCAAATCTTTTCTAACACAAATTTCACTTTTGCTCATATCACAAAGATTTTCACATTGAGTGAGTTAGACCCTCTTGATACTTTATAATTTGCACTTGAGATGGATCTAAATTAAATTATTTACAAGGCTAGCCTATTCTTTTTAATTTTAATGTTATGTGGCTCATGTCAACATCATGCACATTACAAATTTCTCCCATTCAAACTAAAAGATGCATCTCCTGACAAAAAATGAAGAAAACTTGAAGATAATATTTGATATAAGGGACATATTGACTTTTTTTCTAGGTTACAATACCTAAGGAAAACCCTCTATACTTCCCCTCATTATGAGGATCGTAAGCATATGAGGGTAAACCTACATCCATTAGGGCACAAGGCTAAGTAAAAAATATTATTCAAAACCATTATAACAAAATAATCAGTAAGATATTAACATGTCACTTACAAGGATAGAATTTGTATGGGGAGGATAAAACTCCATCCCACAACCACTTGTTTTAGGCCCGATTCACATGGTGCATCATGAATTATCACTAAATAATGCTAGAAATTGAGTATATAGAGGATGCAAAATACACATTAAGAATATTTTATTTTTCTTTGGTATAAGGAGAATGAGTAGATTCACTCCCTGCTAGTGAGGAGGCTCAAGGTCAAATCAAAGAGACTTCTCCTATACTCTTTAGCCTAACACAACCACCTACAAGCACACTAAGCGGGTTAACCAAGTTTCAATCTCAAGTTGTAGGATGCCCATTATTCAACCTAGCCTAATGAACTTACTTAAAAAACAATTATATCTATATATAATAATTTAGTTAAAGAAAATCCCAAAAATTATATTGACTAATAAATATTACTGTGTAAAGGTTCACTTTTTTTTTTCAAATACCATTCAACCTTTCAAAATTATAGGTAATTTTTAATAACGAGTTATTACCATTTTCTTTTCAATAAATTTAAGAAGAAAAGTAAACTTAAAATAAATTTAAGAAGAAACATAAACTTTATATGAAAATAGAAAGTACCAACATCCTTCCTCAAAATACTTGGTACGTTGTTGAATAAAAAACATTCATGTCACAAAAATAGTAGAATGATTATATTAACAAAATGACATTTGATAACCAATAGTTAAAATGTCCCATTTTCAATAATTTATGTTGGATTTTGACGTAATATTACCATCAACATTTCAAGCAATCGTAATAGCCCTTAAAAATTTGAATATACTTTGAAATAACCAAAATCAAATATATGATCAGACCATTGTCAAAGTCAATATGTTTTTCCACCACATATGTGATGATTTGTTATACTTGTAGAGGTGGGCTACATTGTTTTTTATTTTGGTGAGAGAGCATTGATTTTCAATTAGTTTTGAAAAATTTAAGTAGGTTATATGAAGTTTATTAAGTTTAGAAAAAAATAAATATTAAACTAAATATTTTGAAAATTGAAAAGTAAATTTTAAAATTTTTAACTATAAATTATTTTTTCCTAATTGGTTGATGACTATTGTTATGTAGTTTTAAATTTAATTGTCACATAAAAATTATATTAAAAAATAAAAATAAAAATCTATTCACAAAGTGTTATAATAATTTAGGGCCTTTGTTGGCTCAGATTATACAGGCACCCCGACAATTGCTCATGGGGAACCAACTTGTTTGGGGAGACACGGTTGAGTGGTCTAGTTACCTCAATAAATTTAGCAAGATTAAGGATTTGTTTGGATTTAGAAATGAGACTAGTGCCTTATAGAGTCAAAAAATTATTGCTTGTTACAAATTTAAGCCGAAACATCGGATGGAAAATTGTTGCTTATATGATTAAATAACCTATATGAGATGCAAGTCTTAAGATCTAAGTGTGATGCAAGGATCTTGGTAAATTTAAGATTATATTCCTAGTCTGAATGGAACCTCTCTCTTAATTGTTTTGGAGATTAGTATTTAAAGTAGGGCGTGGGATGGAAGCCAACCGGAAGCAAGCAAATGCTGGACTAACGATACCTCCCCTTATGTTCCAACCACCCAGTGCCTCTGGTGCTGCAGAGACTATGGTTGTGATGACTACAAAGTCATTGTTTTAACCACTAGAAAAGGTTGAACCCTCAAGCTAAATGAAGAAAGAGTTGTTGTAAGAGTCTATCAACCAAGGTTATGCTTGAAGGTAAATTATTAGGTTCAATACTAGCCTAGGATGCTTATGAAATGGATTATGAGTGAAATCTTTAGTTTGAGATTATCTTAAGGTTAAGTACTTTAAGTTATGATGAATCTTCAAAGGCAGAGTACTTATCAATGAATTGTATAAAATCTCGTAACCAAGGAAGTGCCAATTTAAATTAGTGCCAACAATAAATCAATCCACAAGATACTTAATCAATGATAACAATTGAAGGATCTTAAAGCGCTTATCCCTTATTAATTAACCAATGATTATCAACACAAGATGCCAATCAAAATTACTTAATTAAAAGATATTCCAATAGTGATGTTATGACAATGCCACAATGTCAATTAGATTTCAAATGCCCAAAGTTACTTGATTAGACCCTAGATGTGTGAGTGATTTTAGTGCCAAATTAACAAATTCTCAAAATCTATCACAAGACAAGCAATTATTAGAGCTTAAAAACATAAACCACTATGAACCAGGTAAATGGTGAAGAGCTACTTGTGATGCCATATGGGACAACAATAAATATCTCACTTCAAAACAAGGAAATTGCTAAACATATGAATCATAAGTTGACCAAGGAGTAATCTAATGACTTGCCAATGTAAATTAGTGGGCTTCAGCCCACTTATGACGAGTTACTAATTATTATATCAGATCTGAAACACTTATTACATCAGTAAGTAAAGTGAACAATTAATGAGCTATTAATGCCACAACAAATGCCAAATTATGCCCAAAACTTAGAGTAATCTTGCAAAAAAAATAAAAAAATTAGCCTTTTAAAATGTAATATTTAGAAAATATCAGATCTGATTTCATAGTTATGCAGAGATATTCCAGCAAGCTAAAAAAGTAGATCTAGGATAGATACTCAATACTCAAGCTGTCAAAAATTTAGGAATTTTTTTTTATGAATTTTTTAGAGCTTTTACATCACTTAGTTGTGATTCTAGGGCACTTATATCACTGGGGAATATATTAAAACTATAGTAAAAAAAAGATAAATTTATTGTTTAGAGATCAAACTTGAGGTCCAAGGCCTTGTAGATCACTTGCCCAAAACTTGTCAAAATTTCTGCAATGATTTTTCCACCTGAAAACACCATCTTAGGGCCAAATTTTCTGTGAAACACACCAAGCTTTAGTCCCAAAAAATTTCATAGATAGGCAAGGGTCAAATTATGGCTAAGAAAGGGAAATGTTAAGCCCAATGGGGCTAGCGTTGGGCAAGAGAGGGCCTAGAAGGCCAAGGAAGCGGTATAAGAGGCGAGAGAAGGGAAGTAAGGCCTAATGCATGAGGGAGAAATCCCTCTAAGGGATAGAGGCTAGGGTTAGATGCTGAATGAGGGCTAAGAGGGGGTCAAGAAGGGACAAAAAAGGGAGTTAAGGGAAGAAAGGATGATGGAGGGAGATGAGGCTAGGAGGGGGCTTGAAAACATCATGTTCAACCCTAAAGGAAATAATCCAATTTCAAGGAGGAGGGTCAATTGGCCTAGGGGCCATGGCTAGGCCAAAAATACCTGACACCCTCAGCATTGGGCTAAGGAGGGAATGTCTAGAGGCCTAGAGGTTGACATAGGCCTCTCTGAGACCAAAGAAGGTGATGCAGGTGCCTAATATACTGACATGGGGCTAGGAGTGGGAGATGCTTGCCATGGAGGGGCTAGATTTAGGCTCGAGAGGGCTGAAACTTAAAAGCCTTGCTCCAAAAAATTTAATTTGCTTCATATCTGCAATTTTTCTGAATTTCTTCAATGGTTGGATCTACGAAAGATTTTGGAGACTAGATCTTACCCTCAAGGGCCTATATCTAACTCTATTAATCTTCTTTCATTTGATTTCACCTGCAAAAAATGGAGATAAAAATTACCCAAAACCCTAATATATACAAATTTCTCAAAACCCCAAAACCCCAACTAGAAAAATAATTTACAAATTATATTATACAAAATTATTCCCAAATTTTAAAAATATACAATTCCTTTTGAAAGAAATTTTGAAAAATACATTTTTATGGAGTTTTATTTGATAAATTGCTAATAATACTTTGGAAAATAAATGTAAGCTACCACTTTAGCAAAGTTAGATAAACCATAAAAATATTTGAAGCTCAAACAAGGCCAGTTCGTGCCCATAGTTTCATGATAAACATCCCAGGCTTACTTCATGATGCATTCCACATTGATAAAATTATGCATTCCACATTGATAAAATTAAATAAATCATAAAAATTAGCAAATTGTAAATTTATTATTATTATTATTAGTCCCTGCCAAGATAGAACTCTAGCAATCGATTTGTAGTTTGACTGCTATTAGTTTAGCTTTAACTTATGCAAAACCTAATGTTAAACTTTAGAAATCAATAACACTTTTTTTATTATAATTTAAAAAATTAATTTATGATTGGTCAAATATTTTGATGTATTATTGCAGCCTTAACACCATATATCCCATTTTATAATAGTTTCGGTAATAAAGTCTCTCCCATAATAGTGAAAGGTCAATGTTACTCAACTTGCAGAATTGTTTCACCTGTGTAGAACTGTAGCTCAATCCTGGCTACCTTTTCGTTATTGGTGCGCCATCCATTTATCCAAGAATGCAGTGATCGTTCTGTCAATTATAATCCTAAATGATGATGGGAGCAATGCATAGTCAGGTGGATTGAGAAATGGCAAAAGTGATATGGAATATGGAATTAAAGGATCATCTGGATGCAAGAGCTTTATTTTTCCTTTTTTCTAGTTTTTTTCGGTATATATTTTCATTGTAGCTAAAAATACTATATAACCATTTATTTTTATTTTGTAGGCAACTGGTAACATGCCAATTACCATTTGACTACATCTGTGGTAGGAACTTCCCTATTAAGTCTTCCATTTGAATTTACAATGTTGGGATGCTTTGTTGGGATTTTCTTTCTCATAGTTGGAGCCATCGTCACATTTTATTCATACAAGCTCATATCCATGGTGTTGGAGCACCTGGAATTGGAAGGAAATCACCACCTCCATTTCAGAGACATGGCCAAAGACATTTTAGATATATTACTTATTGATCATGGTCGTTTTTCAATTTTGTTAGAACCCTCGAATGAAATTTTCATCTATTAAATAGACAAGGTATTTCTTCTTTATCGTAGGACCGAGAGGGGTTCGTTTGAATGTGTCATTGTTGCAATTTGTAGTTTGCTTGGGTATTGTGATTAGTTCAATTTGGTTTTGGGGGAAAGGATTGAGGGTTTTACTTTGGTTGCATTTTCTCATTTTATTGAAAGGATAAAGGGTTGGGGGAAAGGATCCTCCATTGAAGATTTTAATTTGGTTGCATTTTCTCATTTTATTGAAACATATATGATTATATATAAAGTCCCATGCTTATGTGGAAATTTTAATGGATTCCTGGAAAATTTGTGGATTCCAAATGAGTAACCAGTTAAAAATTATTTTGCTGAATTAGAGCCAAAGGAATCTGTAATATTAATAGACTCAGTTTTGATCGTTTTGAATATGTTTTAAATGTTTGCAGTTCATTTACTTGGTTTATCATCCCAATGGAACCATGAAATTGTATGAATTGATCATATTATTCAGGATTATAATGCTATTCTTGTCCCATATTCCATCTTTCCATTATCTTCATCACATGAACTTTCTTTCGGTATACAACTTATTTGTGGTTGGTGGATAAATTCACGCAAGTTTGTTGTTAATGACTCATTTGCAGGTAAGAATGCAACTCAAACCCATATTTAAAAATTATGCCTTGTGATTAAATAGTCCTACATGATTTGGTTGTTTCAAGGCATTCAAAATTGAATCTATAAAAATATTATTCTTTCACTGTAAGCAATGTCAAAAAGGATATTAAATTATTCAGTTCCATAGAAATGATTGTAACCGTATATGGAAATGGGATTATTCCAAAGATCTAGATCAACTAGACTCATTCATGATACATTATTTGCTCATAATATATTCATGAATATATATAGGGTTTTTTTGTTTTTGTTTTTTTTTTATAATTTATACAACTATCTAAAAAAAACAATGTAAAATATAACTATTGCAAATAAACAAAAAGTATTGTTGGGATAGTTTGGAGTCATGACTAGGGTGTTTGTTAAAATAATGTGAGGGATTAAGATACAAATTTTGTAGAAAGGGTAAATTTCATAGAGAGTTTTAAAAACTTACATCTGATAGCCTAGGCTATGCCTATATATATATATATATAGAGTATAGGCTTCATGGGAACCTCTATTCTTAGACTACCAAACAATCTCATAAGAATATGATTGGGAGTTTGGACCACAATGAAGCATCACATGCATCTCCTTGGTTATGGGAGGAGCTAAGTAGATATGTCAGACATTGGTTCATGTGAAGGGACATTGTGTACATAACCCTAAAATATTAGCATTGATTCCATAAACATATAATGTTTTGTAGGAAAAACTCGCTGATAGGCCTCATTAATAGGTACATAACAAGGCCCATCTAGTGATTCTTCAACATATATTTACCTCTTTCCTCACATTTGACAACATCTTTTTGTCTATTATGTGTTTATTAGGAATACTAAAGGATGTTTATCATATCTTGTTGCCTAACATGATTAATGTGCACGAAGAGAGTGCATTTTCTATGAAAAAATGCATTGGAGGAAAGTGGAGAAGATGTAGGAGGCTTGTCTCTTGTATTTACTACCTAAAATTTGACTTGCTCCATGTATTTATTTACCCACAGTTGGAGGCTCTACTAAGACTTTATGCACTCAAAGATTGAGAGAATCTGAGGGATATAGATCCACCTTTGTAGGGATTTTGGAGGGAAGCAACCATTTTTCCAAGGATGCTGCCCCTCATTCAATTTTTTATAAATAAGGAAGCCCAATAGCTCAATAAGATTCAAGATTTTGGAAAAGATAGAGACTACTAAGAGTTAGGAGCTTGTGATTTTCATTTTCATTCCTTTCATCATGTACTTAAGCATTATTTTATGTTAATGAGAAGCATTTTGTTATCTCAAATATGAGTTTTCTTTAGAGGGAAGAGTCCCCTTGTGTTATGGCCCAACCCATAGGCTCTAGTCTCTCTCCTTTGTGTATTTTATTCATGCGTTTTGTTTCCTACCAATATTTCCTTTCCTTTATAGTAGAGTATTTTTATGACAAAAATTTCTTGTGTAGGTCTTTCAATCACCTCTCTTGTGGGAAGTGTAGTTGTAGATATTGTGCTGGAAAACTAAAAATATTTAATTACTCTCCTTCTGCAATAGTTAGATCTTTGATTAGCCTTCCTTTTGCATCGTCATTTTCTAAAAAATGATAGTTTGTTTAGTAGTTTTTTCAAGCATAGGAAGAATAATATTTTGTGGTTGTAAGTCTCGTGCAGACTACAAGATATATTTCCTTTTAATCCAATAGTTAAATCTCGAATAAATTTCAACTCATTCGTTCCTTTTTATTTCAATTTCTTGCAACTTGCATTATAGCATGCTCTAGATGTTTGGAAATATTCAGTAATTTTTGTGGTGTGCAGCTACTATTATGGGTTTGAAAGGTATAGCATTATCATTTACACTTCTCATCATAATTCCATCTCCTTTTTTTCTCCCTCAACAACTCTTTCAAAATAGTGTTCACCGAGCATTCATTTCTAGTTTGTTGAAGGCCATTGTGAGCATTATTCCTTGTGCAAGATGGGCCCATGAGGAGTACTATGCTTGGAAAGGGCCTCACACAACCTTATTTCACCCTCCATCAATATTCCCACATTTATATGGCCTTTATAGCCCTAAGAATGGTCACAGATTTAATCTTGTAGAAAAACAGGGTAATCATGTAACATCTTGTAGCACCGTGTAGAAGCTTTACAAACTTGACCAAAATTGTCCTTAAAGCTTGATTTTTTACTCCTAGCCCTTAATATTTTCCCTTAGGCTCTAAAACCATGATTGAGGAAGAATATAGACCACTTAGGACTTTCCTTTCAACCACTGCAATTCATTTATGCAATTAGGGTTAGTAAACAGGTTCATGAATTAAATAGTACAATGATGATTTAAATAATTACTTTATGAAGCACTTAATGAAATTTGTTCCTAGATTCAAGTTTTCCACTCGTTATGACATATGGATACTTGAAAGATGAATGAAATGTTAGATGAAGACTTAGAGTGAAAACTTCCTATTGGTGGTTCTGAAACACGGTGGCTAGGGTTCCTCAGCAAGCGGAGTTCGATTCGTATGGAGAGTGGCAGGGGAGGGAGCTCGGCTCCCTCCTACAAATATGCAGTAGCCAGCGGAAGTAAGGGGCCCACTGGAAACAGTAAAAGCGATATGAACTACAGATGCAGAGACAATGAAAAGGAAACAGATGGGACCAAAACAAAAGAAAATAATAGCACAAAGGACAAAGAGGAAGAAGACAAAAGTCTGGGTTCAAGAGACAAAAAACTAAAAGGACCCTACAAACCAAAAGCAGAAATCACTCCCAGAGTAATATTAAATAACCCTGCTCTAGAGGAGCACAGGGAACATATGGGAACCTACGCCATAATCTGTAAATTCATGGAACTATGGCCCACTAAAAAGGCTTTACAAACTTGGATCAAGTATCATTGGAAGCCCAAAGGAAGAATTAAACTACATCTGGGGTCAAAATTATTCTTCACAGTAGTATTATCCAACATCGAAGACAAAGACAGAATATTAGAAGGACGACCCTATTTTTTTGCTGCAGCAGGCCTCTATATGAGACCGTGGAAAATGAACTTCGTCCCAGAGAGGGAGACTTTCTCCTCGGTTCCTGTGTGGGTAAGGCTCTACTCTCTATCTCTAGATTACTCGGAAACTAAATCATTGGCATCCATTGGTAATAAACTAGGTCGCTATATCAAAGCTTCTGAAGCCACAAGAAGGAGAAAATATACCTCCTTTGCTATAATCTGTGTGGAAATGGATCTATCAGGAGCTCTTCTGGACAAATTTATCCTGGAAGTTATGGATGAGGAATGGGTGCAGCTGGTCGACTATGAGCATATACCCTTCAGATGCCGAAGATGCCATGAACATGGGCATTTGTTAAGAGACTGCCCTCTCAGCAAAGAAGATAACAAAGAAAAACTCAATACAACGAAGGATACCGAAAAATTTCAGAAAGTAGCCAATAAAGGAAGGGGAGGAAAAAAGGGACCTAAACACCAACACACTAAGGGGCAAAGAGGCAATCAGAATAAGTTTAAAGTGCTAGAAGAAACTGAAGAAACCATAAGAGAAAATCAAGATCCGGAGGAAGATGCTAAAGAAAAATGAAAAGAAAGAGGACTTAAATCTCTCTCCGGTCATGGACTCTTTTACAGAAGCAATGAGAAATGAATCAGAAATGGCAATGGACCAGAAAATGACTCAAAGTGAAACATATCTGGAAGAGCACGAACTACAAGAAATCCTCAACAAGGAAAACTTGGATTTGGAAGGATTCCTAATGCAAGGAACCAAAGGAGGAATAGATTCTCTGCCCCAAGATGAATACAACAGAATACAGCAGTTGTTTTTATGGAAAACGCAGGATCAAGGACAGGAGAAAGGTAAGAACATCCACAAACAAGAGCACAGAGGGGTGAAAACAATGAAACTAAACCTAGGACTAGCCACTAGAAATCCAGGGAAGAAAAGAGGCAGAAAAAGCAAAATGAGCTCATGATGGAGTGTGGAAAGCTAATGATAGACTCAAGTAATATGAAAGATCTAACCAGCTACTCCTTTACAAATATTTAATTATGAAGTTCATCTCATGGAATATCGGAGGTCTAGGTAGTAAAAGAAAACAGAGAATGCTAAGTAACAGAATGAAACTAGCAATGCCGGACATTATCTTCACTCAAGAAAAATAATACTCGATTCAGATAATAAAGCAAATCCATAGCAATTGGCTCAGTAAATTTGAGTTTCTAGAGGTTATAGCAGAAAACATAGCGGGGGTTTTCTTACTCTCTAGAACCCCCAAAAAGTTAGTATTGTAGATGCGGAGGCAACAAGAAATTACCTATTAGCTATCATTCAGCCAATGGGAATGTCTGATACCTTCCTAATTACGAATGTCTATGGTCCCCAAAGAATAGATCAGAAGCTTAGATTGCTGAACTCCCTGGTTGATCTCAGAAGCAGACATAAAGAAATCCCTTGGATCATTGGAGGAGACTTTAATATGTTAAAATTTCTTTCGGAAAAAAAAGGAGGCACCAGAAACCTCAGTAGGGAATCATTAGGGTTCAATTCTTTCATAGATGACATGAAGATGGTTGACTCTGAAACTCAAAACGGTCTTTTTACATGGAACAACAAAAGAGGAGGTGACACTCAGGTTGCCTCTAAGTTACACAGATTTTTGATCTCTGAAAAGTCGATGCTCACAGATTCAGAAATATCTGCAAGTGTTCTCCCATTTGGAGGCTCAGATCATTGGCCAATCCAATTGGAAATCAAAGGAATTGATGCTCCCAAGAACAAACCCTTTAGATTTGAAAATATCTGTCTCTCCCACCCAGATTTCATCAACAATATTGAGGAATGGTGATTCGAAGATCTTTAGATTCAGGGCTCCAAAATGTTCCTCCTCCACAAAAGACTAAAGCACATAAAAAAAAACTAAAATAATGGAACAAGAAAGACTTTGGTAACATTTTTGCAAACAAGAAATCAGTAGAGATCAAAATGCAAGTACTAAACCAAGCAATGATAGCAGAAGGTTTTGAGAAATCCAAAAGTGAGCAAGCTGAAAAACTCAACTTGGAGTGGGAGAATTTATGCAAACAGGAGGAAATTTTCTGGAGACAAAAGTCCAGAGTTCAATGGCACAAAGAAGGGGAACGAAACACTAAGTTTTTCCACCATTCCACCATAGCCAATAGAACGCACAATAGAATCTCCTCAATAATGAATGAAGATGGGGAGCTTCAGACCACTCACAAGAATATCAAAGTTGTGATTGTTCAACATTTCAGAGGTATCACAAAGGAAAACAATCTAGACAGAGACCATCACATCCAGGAAATTATAAAGAATATTCCCAGAATGGTGTTTAGAGAAGATAACTTCAACATGAACAAACCAGTGTCTGAAGCAGAGGTTAGCACGGTGGTCAAAGAGATGCAGAATGGCAAAGCTCCAAGGCCAGATGGTCTCAATGTGGACTTTTTCAAAGCCTGCTGGAATGTTGTCAAGCAGGATATTTTGGAGGTGGTTGAGGAATCCAGAAGAAGCAGATCCATTCTGAAAGCCCTCAACACCTCTTTCATCTCCCTGATCCCTAAACAGTACTTAGCCCTGACTCCTGATAAGTTCAGACCCATTGCTTTATGCAATGTGGTTTACAAAATCATTTCCAAGATCCTGGCCAACAGACTCAAACCGCTTCTTCCTTCTTTGATTTCCGGGGAACAGTCTCGTTATGTGGAAGGAAGGCAAATCCTGGATAATATTATTTAGGCCCACAAGTTCGTTCACTCTCTCACCAACAAAAAGTAGGTCGGTATGATCATGCAATTAGACATTGCAAAAGCGTATGACAAGGTGAATTGGATTTACATCAAAAAGGTCCTTTCCACATTTGGGTTTGATCATCACTGGATTAGATGGGTTATGGCTATGGTTACCTCACCCAGCTTTTCAATTTTGGTGAACGACGCGCCCTCGGAGATCTTCTCTACTTCTAGAGGCTTGAGACAGGGAGACCCACTCTCTCCCTTTCTTTTCATCCTCATGATGGAAGGATTGGCCCGATCTATTAAAACTGCTAAAGTTCTAGGAAAGATCAAGGGCCTTCAATTAACGGAGAACGGCCAAGCCTTGACTCATCAACAATTTGTGGATGACACCATGCTGCACGGTATCCCCACAGTCAAAGAAGCTTCAGAGTACAAAATAATCTTAAATGACTTTGCCCTGGCTTCAAGTATGGAAGTCAATCTTTCTAAATCAATTTTTTTTTTCTTTAACACTAACATTGCTATTCAAAGGAACATCTCCAGAATTCTGGGATTCCAAAGGAAGGTCCTCCCTTCCAAGTATCTGGGCATCCCCCTCATGGATAAAACAATGTGTAAGAGTATTTGGGAACCGATGCTCAACAAGATGCAAGACAAGATCAAAAGATGGACTTTTAGAGCGTTGAACCTAGCTGGAAGATTGATTTTGACGAAGGCAATTCTTCAATCCATCCCTATTTTCTTTCTATCAACCTTGCCAGCTCCCAAAGGAGTTCTACAACAACTCAGGAACATTCAAAGAGACTTTCTCTGGGGAAAGGAGGAGACAAAAGGGAAATGGGGCCTCATTTCTTGGGAGAAAATATGCAAACCCAAAAGTCATGGAGGCCTAGGCTTAGATGATCAGGAGATTCAAAGTAAGGTTCTAGGAGCCAAACTCTGGTGGAGATGGGTTAAAGAACCAGAAGCACAATGGGCTAAAACCTGGAAAGAAAAATATGCCAGCTCCTGGCAAACAAGTGATCTCATTAGAATGTCAGGGAACATAAAAGGCTCTCACATCTGGAATAAAGCTTGGGATAACAGAAACCTAGTTCAGAACAATAGCTTCTAGGAAATCAGAGTTGGTGAACATGCTCTCTTCTGGGAAGATAAATGGAAACAAGAACCAATGATGTTAAGGGATGACTTTATGAGAATCAAGCAGGAAACTAATTCCCAAGGACTAATTAAAGTCAGGGATTTCTGGAATCCTCCTCATGACACAGAGAAATGGAGAAGCTGGAGGAAAATAGAATGCAGAGGAGAAGGCCCCATGCAAGCAAAAATAGAAGAACTTATGAAAATTTTAGAACAGAGAAAGATCTTGGTCACAGAGGGGCAGGATCAGTTAAGATGGGGACAAAACAAAGAAGGCATCTTTAACATCCATGAAGCAAAAAGAATCACCCTTAACCTAGATCCCTGCGTTTCGGCAAAGTCCTGGCAAAAACTTTGGAGCCACCAAGGATGGATGAAGATCAAACTGTTTATGTGGTTAGTTCATCACAAGAAAATATTAACTTGGGATAACATTCAGAAAAGGCGGATTATGGGGCCCTCTAGATGCCCATTATGTGAGGCTCAAAAGGAAACTATAAAGCATATTCTCAACAACTGTTCCTATATCAACTGGTTGTGGGAGTCTTTCAACATCATTTTTCAACAAACAGATAGAGATAAAGGAAGCATCATTAACACCCTGAACAAGTGGAGAAAGAAATTTTCGGAGAATGATATCCTTAATTCAGCAAAGACCTTGACACCAAGCTTCATTATCTGGAATGTTTGGAAGGAAAGGAATAAAATAATTTTCAAGGATAAAAAAACTACTGCCAGTTTCCTATTGGATCTAATCTTAAAGCAGATTAAGGAAACTGTCTCCAACACTATGCACAGTTATCCCTTGAATCCCCCCACTGCGCATGAGTGGAGAACTCTCAAATAGCTGGGAATTAATGAGATTATTCTCTAGGGTCTTAGCAAAAAAATAAGAGTGTTGGAAAGGGATAAGGAATTCTGGCATCCTCCACCAAGAGGTTATCTAAAATGCAACATTGATGGGGCTTCAAAAAGCAACCCAGGAATAGTAGGTTATGGAGGTGTGTTAAGAGACGACGAAGGAAAAATAAATTTCACTTTCCACTACCATTTAGGCAAATCCAACAACAACATGGCTAAACTAATGGCATTGGAACAATGTCTGGAGCTGCTTATTCTCAATCATAGTTACAATGTTCTCATAGAAGCCGACTCCGAAATTTCTATAAATGCAGTTAAGAAAATTAGCTATGGAACAACGCTTGAAAGGGTCTCAAAGCAGTGGAGACTTAGACAAGTTTACCAGAGAATCCATAAACATCTCCAATTCCTTCGAACGGTTAGCTTCAATCATGTTCGGAGGAAGGCCAATAAACTTGCAAATCTACTGGCCAACCAAGGAGTCATTAATACCAGATGCAGAATAAACAGGAATTGGCAAGAAATGCCTCCTAGTAGGCTAAAAGCCATCTGCGAGGCTCAAGCCACAGAGGACAAGGAAATTTATGATCAATGGGCTAGCGGGGTTGGAAATGATTAAGCGAAGATAGTGAGCTAGATTTCATTGCTCTTCAGGGGGAGTGTAATGGTAACCTCAAATTCCTTTTCATGGGAATGCACCTTTTCTTGTCTAGATTCCAAGTTCAAAAGTGGAGAAATAGTCTGCGTGGGAGAAATCCCAATTCTCCCGGCGGCAGGAATTTCTCATTTTTCGGGATTCGGAGGGATAAACCGCTTCTTTGGTGGTTTTCTCCTTTTCACACTGCTTTCACTTGGGAAGCGGTTTGGGCCTTTTCAGAGTGATCATTCTCAGGCTCCTCCACGTGGCAGGGAGGTGGTTTGGAAAACCGCCCTTCCCCGCTTACTATCGAGTGGCCTAATTCCTCGGTGCGATATCAATCTCCACTGTCGGATGTTTCTAATGTTTTTCAATGGTCTAGATTTTCTATGCAGCTTGGAGGTTGGGTCCCGCCAAATTACAGATGTATTGTCGGAATATGGTCATCCTCATCCGTTGTTTTGTTGGCAGATTGTTTGGCCTAGATTAATGGGATCTTTCGCCAGGTTTTTTGGTTTTTCTCTGTTCAACTATTTGGCTTGCCCTTAGGGCTTCTCCTTAGTTTTCTCGTCTCCTCGGCGGCAGGGAGATTTTGTTCATAATGTAACCTATTTGTTTAATTAATGCAAAGAAGGACTGACGTTTGCCTCAGCAAAAAAAGAAATTTGTTCCTAGGATACAATCTCTATTAAATGTATTGATTGAAGGTTCATTTAATTCTCTTTAATTTATGCAAGTTATATTATGTTTAATTTCTTTGTTTTATGCTTCTTAATTAAGTGTTTCCAGTTCAAGCATTGATATTTCTTGTGGAAAGACTAGGTTTCCTTTTGATGCAACATTTACATTTTGCAAATAGGTTAATGTCTAAATTTTGCAAGTAAAGTAGCCTTTAAATTTCTATCAGTAGGTTAACATTTACAATTTTACAAGTAGGTTAGCCTTTACATTTCTACAAGTAGATCAACCTTTACATTTTTGCAAATAGATTAACATTTCCATTCTTGCAAGTGGAATAGAACTTTCCTTTCATGCAATATCTTTTCCTTGCAAATATGGATTTAGTTGATAGGGTGATCCCTGTATACCTTGGTTTTGGTCCATTGCCTCAAAGTAACATGAGTAGATATTAGCCTACTGTGCATACAACACGGTCACTTCTTACATTTGTACGAAGCCTCGGTTGATAATTAAATATAGAAGCCTTGGGAGTTGTAACATTATTTTTGCAATATTGGGGCTCATCTCTTTTTGGCGTAATTGTAGGGGAGGTTTCCATATAGGTGTTGTTTCTTCTTAAGAGTCTCTTTATTTTACATTTTTACTTTCTCTTTGCATAATTTTTCTTGCCTTGATTTTTTTTTTAAAAAAAAGGAAGAAAACACAAAAAACACACATACTTATTTCATGCCTCATAGGATTACGGATAACCCAGGATAATTTCTACCAAAAACCACCACCCCTCCAATTAGTCAACCATCAGCCTTCTTTTGTGATTCCAAACGTCTTGCTTTGACCACAGAAGGGTTGGATAATCCTTAAGGTGAGCAGCCAAATATCTTTGAAGAACCAATAGGGGAGGAAGAACCGATAGGGGAGGAAGAACCTATCATCACCATATCACCTACCAAAAACATGGCTAACAATAGTAAGACTGCGCTCTTTCCTATCAAAGAAACTAATGGGGAAGCCATCATGAAGAACAAAAGCCCCACTTCTCTCCCACACTTGTATGTCCTAGACTATGAAGACCTTGATACATTCATGAGCTAGTGGTGGTTTCTAGAATTTATGATTACAATTCTGATGAGAAGAAGCTCAAGTTGTTCCCTTCTAACCTCGAGGATGCAGCCTTGCATTGGTACATGAGATTAGAAGGAGGTAGCATCACCACCTGGGCTCAAATGTATCAAGATTTTAATTAGAAATATAGGGACTATTGTAGATCAAGAGAAATAAAAGAGGAGATATTTAGGATGACCCTAATGCCAAATGAATCCTTATAGGATTATGAAGAGATATTTCAACTCAACTACAAAAGAGCTAACTATACACTTGACCCATAATCCTTGAAGCTTGTACTTCTCCAAGGGATTAGAGAGGAATTAATAGAGACCCTTAACATCATGTCTAGTGGATACGTTTACTAGCTAAGTTATGAAGACATCAAGATAGTATTCAAGAATCATTCTAGGGTTGCAAGGAAGAGAGGTAGGTATAGTCAAGTCCCGAACAACTCTTCTCCCTCTACCTTAGCCGTTAAAAATGATATAGGGAGTACGCTAGAAGACTTTAAAAGTGAGATGTTGCATGCCTTTACCTTGAAGATGGATACTATGCATATTAAAAATAAGCAAGAGGAGGCAAGAAAGGAACTAGCTATCTTTTTCCCTAGATGCACTGAGAGGCACCCCAAAAATGAGTGCCCACTAAATTTCATAGAGGTATGCTTTGTCAATGAGGAGAACCATGCAAATGAAAAGTGTACCTCTCTTCCAAGCTCAAAGTTTTTCTATCAAGGGGTCGAGAGTGGCTTGGAGAAATTTTGTTTCATCAACCAAAGGAGGCCACAAACCCCTCGACCATATCAACAAGGCAGGAAAGGTTTTAATTATCCTTCTTTCAATCCCAACTAGAGAAAATCCTTTTAGCCTTGGTATCCTCCAGCTCACTCATCATGGTTGATGCCCTCTCCTTGGTCCTATTCCCCTCAGTATCCTCCTTAGCATGTTAATCCACCCGTATAACCATATCAACCTCAGCCTTCTTAATGGGGAAACCCTTCACATGGATGGAGGCATCAAGTAGCCCAACCTCCTACCTTAATGCCTCCTCCTGCACCTCAACCACAACTACCCCACAATAATCCAGCCAAGAAACCTTCGATGTCTACCCAACCCAATCTGAACCCGAAGAATAGGTCTATAATGGGGAAACATCCTATCTGTCTTATGTTGTGGAGATCTAGGAGATAAACCTTAGGTTTGGGAAGGTACTCTCAGATGCTCACCCACCTTCTCCACCTGAATATCTTGAATAAGAGAAGGAAGATGGTGCCTCTCAAGCTAGTGTACCTCCCTATTCTAAAAGGTTGGTCCAACCTAGAGAACACACCCCAGAAGAGGTTTAAATTGTGGGAGAATTAAATAACTTGTGTGTTAAAATACCCCTTCTCTATGCAATTAAAGATGTTCCCATTTATAACAAGCTTATCAAGGAAGATTGTTTCAAGAGGCCTGGGAGAAGAAAAAAGATATGCCCCTACTATCAATGTTGTTGCGCAGTTATCTGATTTAATGCTTGGCAAGGTTATCTCCCCAAAGTACTTGGATCCAATTATCCCAGTAGTGGATGTGCACATTAATAGTATTGTATTCACCAACACATTGATTAAACTTGGGGCTGCAATCAATGTCATGACTAAGGAAACTATGTTGAAGCTTAACCTCCAAGGAGGCTTGAGAAAGACCACCGAAATGATGCAACTTATAGATAGATCCATAGTTGCCCCTAAGGGATTTATTGAGGATGTGGTGGTCTCCATTCACTCTTGGGAGTACCCCACAAACTTCCTTTTCCTCCAACTCAAAAACAAGTTTAATTTATACCCTCTCATTTTAGGGAGACCTTTGTTAGCCACTATAGATGCTTACACTAGTTGTAGGGCTAGAAACATGATAATTAAAAATGGGAATATCACAAATTTGCTAGTATTATACCCCCTTGCTCATCCCTTTATTGAGCATGACTTACCTCTTTTGGAAGAGGAATAAGAAGAAGAAGAATACTTTTATCAGTCATCCCCTTACCCAGTTTGTACATTAGACACTCTTGATGGAAGTAGGCAGCTAGATAAGGATCATCTTATTGATAACTTTTTGCGGAACCAACCTCCTTTCGCCAAGCCAATTGATGAGATAGTAGAAAAACCCTTACGAAAACCTATGACCAACCCATGGGATGAACTATTCACTTCCAATTTTGATCAATATCATGCTAATATTATGGAAATCAGTCCATCGAAAACTCTGAAAATAAATCCTTCCCGCTTAGCAGAGTAAGAAGAGAAATTATGCATTGTGTTAAGACAACATCTTAATGATTTTGCTTGGGACTATAAGGAAATGAAAGGGGTGCATACCTCAATTTGTACCCATCATATCTACACTAGAGAGGGATGTAAACATGTGTGCTAACCCTAGAGGAGAATGAAGCCTGCCCTTAAACACATTGTGAAAGAAGAACTGTAAAAGATATTGAATGCATGATTCATTTACCCCATTTTAGATAGTTAGTGGGTGTCCCATCTTGTTATAGTACCTATTGTAGCCTTCATTATAATTTGAGGTTACTTGATAATATTTAAAAAGAAAAATAAAAAATAAATAAAAAACACAAAATCAAATATTGTGTATGTAATTATTATTAAAAAAAAAATCAAAAGACAATGGGCCTGACCCATTGTCTAAAATTCATGCAGGTTCAAGAGGTGCGATCAAGTGATAGCTTGATGAGTACGTTGAGGTGTGTTGTGGGGAAGCACTGAGCATGAATATTAATTAAATCTTAACCCCCGCAGTTTACCATGACATTATCACAATTGACCGCAATGTGTTGCCTGAAATTACTATGGGGGTTCAACCTTGTTGAAGCTCCTGTACATTCTTTACCCCTACAGTGGGCTCCCAAAACTTTCCGCCCCACGTCACTCATTCCTCATCTTCCACCGCTTTCATCTGTTAATTTCCCATGTCAATCACCATACTCGGCCACTTCATCCACTACTCCATTAATGCACAAAATTTATTTCACAACATTTAATACAATTTCTTTTGCCCATTCAGTTATTGTATATAAATAAAGTAAAGGAGAACGTTGTATTGATCATTTGCTTGTAAAACGGAGCGGTTTTATTTCTAATTTGAATTTCTGAGTCGACCATTATCTTCAATAACTGTATTCTGAGTCAGCGAATGTCACCCACCAGACACCATGACTAATCAAGTAAGTTCTTCCTTAATCATTCATACCCCAATAATGGATGTTGAGCACGATATTTATGATACCCTCTGTACCATTAAACACCTTCCATTGTATCAAGAGGCCATGCTGAACCACAAGAAATCTCCTGTAGCCATGGCAATGGCTAGGTCAGGTGTCCTAGCCACTTTTGTTCCCAGAACTCATTTATTTCTTGAATTTGTCCAATGGTTAGCCTCAGCAATGTACCCTAAGAAATGTTTTGTAATGAATCAGTTAGGGGAAAATGTTTTCCATGTAACTTCATAGCTAATACACCAAGCCTTGAATTATCCTGTGTCACAGAATTACACTGCTTTTATTGAAGGATCCCTAATTTCTTATTATGAAAACATGTCTCCTCAAGAGCTTTCCCGTGTCACTTCTTTTTTAGCTCCTAAGTTTGGTCAATTCTCCCTTGATGGCAATATTTTCTCTTTAGAGATATTTGCAATTGATATAAGACCTGTGTTGTAAATAATTTCTAAAATTCTGGGAAAGGAAGACTCCAAGCAAGTAGACAAAGTTGTGCTGGGATTCTTCTCCTCAATGATGAGGCCTGGGACAATGCTAGACATACCAGCTTTCTGGGTAGAGGTTATCAATACTCAATTTATGACTTTACCTCTCACTGGTATTTTCAAATTTCCTTCAGTCATCACTTATCTATTTTTGTACCAGAATGCCGATCATTTCTCTAGTTTAGGGTTGAATGTGGTTGATATCAATAAAAAGAAGCAGTTAGTAGTGTTCTGGATAGACCTAATAAGAGGTGATCCAAAAGATGGTAGTTTATTTGAGTTTGTTTCTTTATTCCTTCCAGCGGCTTATAAGATTCTGAATGGATGCCTACCTCCAACTTTCTTTCCTAAAGCTTAGGAGTATCTTCAGTTGAGTAAGGATGTGAGATGTGGAGATTGGTTTATTTTTGAAGAACATGCAAATATTAGGTTTTATGGGGCCTCTGTCAAGCCAAACAGGTTACCTAAGTTCATGCCAATGATGCTTTTTAATCTTGAATGCGTAAGGCAGAGCTTAGATGTTGATCAAGTTCATTTTTTTCCTATGAAGAAAGGTTTCTTTTTCAAGTTGCCTAGAGCAGTGGGACCTGTTGCACAAAAATTGTCACCTTGACATTTTGCAATCTGTGTGAGTCTATCACCACTCATACTTTCCTCCTTTGCAAGTCTTAAGCCTCAATTCTTCATATCAAGCCTTGAAAATAAGAGAAAGCCCTTAAAAGTCTCTAAAACTATGGTTCCACACTTTCTCTTAGCATTACTTGCGGTCTTGCACCTAATGGTCATGTCCCCTGCGCACCTAACCGCTCTCTCTTTGTGTTATGGGTGCAGACTCCTGTAAAAGTTAAAAAGGCGCAAGTATATTCTTAAAAAATCACTTTGAGTCATTTCTAGAAGTTTCTGGAAGGAATCTTGAGGTGGCAAGTTCTCTCCTTTAAGGTTCATGCATCCCATACCTTAAGGAGCTAACCCCTTGATGTGAGGAGCTTATCCCTTTGAAGGATGACTCTATCCCTTCATAGGTGGACTTGTAACCTCCTTCCTTTGCACTATAAAATGAAGCATTGGGCTAGTTACTTAAAAGGTTGAAAGCTGAATATTTTTGAGGTGAAATGCTGCTGGAACTTAGTCTTCCTAATTGAGCTTTTGTGAGGAGAGATTACATACCTCTTTGATCTCATTTGAAAGAGAGTGATTCTTGTCAAAGTAGAGGAGATTACTGTTTCAGACCTTGGGAAGAGCTTGTACAACATCAAGGCACCAAAGGTTGTAAAGTTCTTCTATTTCAAAGTTAATACAATCAAGTTTATTTTTCTCAATAAGCTGTGTTTTATGGTTTA
>APFE031343371.1:40468-50469 GCA_000404065.3 Pinus taeda
ATATTAGCTATGCAGGTGTTATTTGATGTGTGCTTGTTTGTGATTGTAGGTTCTTAAAAGGAAACTCTTTTGGACGGTTGAAGGATGGCTGCTACAAACTAGCATTGGACTTAAGGTAGGGTCTAAACACCTCTATAATTTTTATTAATGAATCGCAATATGTTTAGACAAAGGTAGATTTGCTTGTCCTGATTGTTGCTAGATATCTGTTGATACTAGGGAGATCGGCCTTGTCCGTAAGATCGATTTATCCGACCAACAAATTGGCGACTCCACTGGGGAACTGAATTTGGTTTTTGGTTTTTCTTTGTCTTTGACTTGAGAAACTTGTTCTTGTTTCTGGTTTTTGCTTGATGCGTGTGGGATTGGGTAGTTTTTAGGATTTGGATTATTTTTTGTTTTTTTTTGAAATTTTCAAGAGGACTGCACTTTCTTTTTACAAGACAGTGCAGGCATCTCTACACTATTCCTTTAGTGCACAGAGCGGTACTGCATCTGGTTCTTCTGAAAGCCTGCAGACCCTATCAAAATTTTTGGAAAACCTAAAATTTTTTCTCCCAGTTAAGTTTAGGTTTCATTTACAACTTTTAGTATCTACCCATATCTACATGTGTTCTATAAAAAATCTCTTGTGAATAAGTTCCATTAGTATTTTTGTTTTAGATGATTTTCTAGAAGTTTTGCATGCCTAGATTGGTTTTCACTTGGTCTCTGTAGTGACTCAAAGATTAGAAGCCTAAGAAACCTTAGATCACCCTGGTGTCTTTTTGTCCCTTGATGAGTCTGGCTGGTTTGTGAAATCTGCCCTTGGTGAGAAATAGATTTCGTTTTCTCTTTGCAAATCTTTGAACGAACTTAGTCATAAGTTTTGAATTTCATTTTTATAAAAGAAAACATAGCTGGATGTTTTTTGATTGATTTGTTATTCTGAACAAATTAATCCTTAGTTTACTGAATGACTAAGTAAAATGTCCTCAAAAAGATTTGAAGCTTTTATACATTAGGTTTTTAGAAGTTTTTAGATCTCAAGATTAGTTTTTTTATAGTTTTGAGTGTTTTCTAGAAATTGTAGAATCTCTTTTGAAAGAATTGTTTTTTGTAGTTTTTGAGTGTTGAAAAAGAAAAGGGATTTTTTGTGAGCATAATTAGTAGTCTCGCTTTGAGTTCTTACCGAAAAAGACAAAAAAGGTTTTATTTTTGTTTACATGTTGAAGGAAAGATTTGTTTTCCAAAGAATTGCATTCTCAAACTTTTTTTTTTAGCTAGAAATTCATTGAAGGAAAAACGAATTGTTTATAATTTTAGGTGCATTTTTAGTGTTTTTGGAGTCGAGTCTTCACACCATCAAAGTTTCATTTCCATACCTATTAACTTAAGAAAAAACCCATAAAAGTAACGCTTAATTAAAATTGATCTAGCAATCTTTTTATTTCTAGGGCTTTTATCACCAATATAGCTTAGGCTAGTATCTTTGAGTAGGGAGTAATTAACTCTCCAAGATAGTTAAAAAAAACAAGTAGCTATATCTTGCGGTAGGAAATAAATCCAATTGTAATTGATATAATTTGGGAAGCTCCTCTTAATGGAGTCAATCACGAGATCATGTCCGAACCTTTGAGATAATCAAGTCTGTCTCATTGGGAAAGATATAAGATTTGTGCGTATTATAAACGGTAAACCTCAGATTAACCATTGTCAAGGAGCTTGGGGTCACTTGTTGGTAAACCTCAGATTGATCATGTCGAGGAGCCTTCAAGGGGATTGAGCTTTGTTACTCTGCCGTTGCGCGTAGATCGGAACGTAGACTGTTCCCCCAGTTGTATTTGTTATTGTTGGTAACCTTAGTGTCCATAAACTTAAGATTATTTCCTAAGTTGACGGTGAAGGACGGGTCTCACTGTACCTGGAGCAGACGTCAACTAGACTCACTTGGACTCTTTGGGGGGTTCTCTTCACTCGAGATGGTTTTGTGAAGAAACTTGTGCCAGTCTGTTTCATTAAGCAGGTTGTCGGGGTAACTATTCCAACCGCCCTTTCTGTATTGAATTCTACGACGTTGGATTTCATCACCAACTAGTGTTTTTGGTACTGAAAGTTACTGTTTGTGTGTGGTTTGAACTCTTAGATTTTTTAGGCACGTGATTCAATTGTTTGGTTCTTTAGAGACTCTAGGTGGTTTTATTGAGATTTTCTTTGTTTACGTGTGAAGTAATTAAATATTTAATTGTGGCTGAACTATCGAAACAATCCCGTAGACTTCGGGGGCAACCTCCCGAGTATACACCAAGCCAAATTGAAGGGCTACGAGCTCTTGTATCACCTAGTGACAGTAGAGTTGGGTCACCGGAAGCTGGAGAGTCATCTTTAATTGTTTATCCTAATTATCAAGTTCAAGCAACAGAGTATATTTCTAAACCAATTTCATTTTCCGAAGTTACTGGTAGTATTTCTCCAAATAGTGAGTTAATTGAAGAACCTAAAATTTCTGAGCCTGAAACCGAACCTGCTGCTACTCCATCTTCAGGATTTGCTTCTCCAACTTCTAGTGGTCCTAGTTCACCCAGGGTAGGAAGTATCATTACCCAAAATCTTCCTTCTGGACTCATTTCTATCGAAGAACTTGTTAGTCCGGATGAAGATACAACTCTCCTTGAAAATCAACCGACTTTAGAACTTAGGGAGCATGAATCAATTTTCTACAGTCCTTTTAGGAGTGATGCTTGATATGTGTCATTGACAAACGTTTTAGAAAACCCGGGTCTTAGTTTTTCACCACCTCGAATTCCTTTTAATCCTACGCCCAGAGGTTATTATCCTCCTTTGAATATGTCGAAACAGTCATCCATGTTTTCCCAAACACCGGAAACATTTTTATATGGCGGTCCTTTTGTTCCTTCTAGGTATCAGTCACTTACTAGTACTTTTTCAGGAGCATCTCCTCAACCAATTGAACATGAGATATCAGATGGTAATAACGGAACTCAACCATTGAGCATAGAAGAAATTCTTATGATGTATGGTACTATTCCAAATCCGCAACCTCAAGGTAGTCAGTTACCGCCTGGAGGGAAACCTCAAGGTAGTCAGTTATCGCCTGGGGGGAAACCCCAAGGTACTCAATTACCGCCTGGGGGGCAACCTCAAGGTAGTTAGTTACAACCTGGGGGGCAACCTCAAGGACAGTACATACCTTCAAGATAGTACATACCTCAAGGTCAACCCTAAACTCAGTACATACCTCAAGGTCAACCCTAGTATCAATATATACCTCAAGGTCAACCATAGTTTTAGTACGTGCCTCAAGGTTATGAACCTCAAGGTCAGTACCCAACTCAAGATTTCCAACCACCTTCTGGTCAACCATTTGTACAAGGAGCTGGAAATGTACCTCTCAATTATCAACCCTACACTCAACCCAGTTATGGTCCTCAATATGCTCAACCTTTTATAGGTCCATACCCCGGAATGAATATGGTGTGGGATCCATCTCAAGCTCAACAGATTTTGCAACCTAATGTGCAGTTATCAAGTCAACCTAGACAACCTTTGTTTCTGGTCCAATCCAGCAACCTGTCCAACCTACTATTCAAACTTCTGCACCTGGTGTAGTTCATCAGTCTGGGCCTAGTTCACCTCGAACTCCACCTCAAACTGCTGCTACAACTACTACAGCTTCTGTTCAATCTACCCCACCTACTTCTGGAGTATCGACAGCTCCGGTTTCTACTGTTCCTGCATCAACTCCTCAAGCCTCTTTACCACAGTTAGGACCTACAGTTCAGACTTCGGTTCAGATGCCTGTAGGACAACCTAGTCCAAGTACGGTTGTCACAAGTCAACCACAATTCAATTATCAACCGTACCAGGGATAGTATCAATTCGGTCCTACTGTACAAAACCTAGTTTATCAGTATCAATCATACCCTGGATATACTTATCAACAACCTCAACAACCCTAGTTTGGTCTAGATAATCCTAGTTTTCCAGGAGCATATAATATTCCTAATGCAATTCCAATTCCAGGTTATCCTGGATATCGTCCTCCTGGGGCTGGTCTTGTTACCCAAGGTTTTCACGACCTTAACCGTCAGTTACTTTTTATTGCAACTTTGGATTTACCTGATTTGTCGCGCCTTACGAACGATCCAATTTACTATCTTCCATATTGGCCGCCAATGCCTAATAAGTTGCCCAGTGATATCCTGAAGTGTGAGGGTAAGTCAGGAGAAGATCCGTCAAATCAAGTGATGACTTATTACCTCTGGTGTGCATCTAATTCCATTATCGATGATTCAATTCGCTTACATATTTTTCAATGCACTCTGATTGGTCTTGCTGCCAAATGGTACATTGAGTTACCACGAGGCTCTTTTTATAATTTTAGTTAGCTAGCCACTTCTTTCTTAACTCATTTTCAGTTTCCTGTCAGATACGACAATGGCACGGAATTATTAACTTCATTAAAACAGTCAACGTCTACATATATTTTAGATCATATTCATGAATGGCGACGTAGACGACGTTTAGTGAAAGTTTTTATTCTGGATCAAATTTTAGTAGAATGGTTCGTTAAATCATTATTACCTAAAATCACAGAGGATGTAGCTAAGGTAGGAGTTGTTACTGAAGAGCAAGTAATTGCTCAGGCTCAGTACCTTGACCTCGTCTATACGCAGTCAGGTACTTTACATGAAAAAATCCTCGACCTTCCAAAACACAATCAAATAACTGCAGCTCCTTTAGGGTCTCATGCCGCTGATGGTATGATTGGTTCAGTTAGTACTAAAAGAAAAAAGAAATCTTCAAATAATTTTATCCTATTGTAACTTTACTGGATTCCCTGACAGGAGACTCTTCCGCTGAAATTCCTGCCGATATCCATGTCGTAAAAATCATCTACGACCAAATCAAAATCTGGCGGTAAAAATAAGGGGAAGACGAAAAATAAACAAAACTCAAAAGAGAAATCAGATAAAAATGAATCTACTGACGAGAAACGTAAACCTCGCTATCCTTGTCTCATTTGTGACGAGGAGGATTTTACAAGAGATTGTCCACATCGAGCTGAGGTTTTGAAAATCGTCAAAGGTTCTCAAACGCTTGCTGTCTTGAAGGATCCTTTTCCTAGCTAAGATAGCAAGATGATCAGTTCTTCCTCAAATGCCTTAGAATAACCCATTATGATGATGTCTCATGTCAAGATTGCGACACAATCACAAGATTATGGTAGTAAAAATCCTGTTGGTGGTAAGGAAGCAGAATCTTCTAATTCAAACCCATCAACTTCAACTCATTCTGGTTCTGATCCGCTACAGATCGAGAAACCTAACCCAGACTTAGTAATAAAACCGCCTGCTAAAGGTATATTTCAGAATTCATCTTTCAATCCACATGCGAGAGCTGCTCAGAATTATAACATTGTTGAAGATTTAGCTATTTTCCCTTCAGTAATGTCGGCTTTGGAGGTGTTGCAATCATGCCGAGCACAATGTAGATTACTATTGTCTGCTATAGGAGCTGTTGATATTCAGGATTCAAACCTAATAATTTTTGATTTAGAGAATAGTACACCTCACCTACCTCATCAAATGGTTTTCCAGATTCCAGTGTTAGTCAAAAATAGACCTTACTTTTGGACTGTGATTGATGAGGGAGCTTCTACGTGTATTATGTCGATCCAGTGTTGGAGATCACTTGGTTCTCCTACACTCAATCAGTCCCTGATGATTCTAAAGGCTTTTGATGGCTGAGGGTTTCATCCTTTTGGCATTTTGCAGGATTTACCTATAGGGGTTGAAGGCAAAACTGTAAATCTAGATGTGGAAGTGGTTGATGCCCCTCTAGATTACAACCTTCTCTTGGGTCGCAGTTGGTCTTACGTTATGATTGCTATTGTTTCATCGGTCTTTCGACTTATCAAGTTTTTTCATAATGGAAAGATCGTTACGATAGACCAACTGACTTATTTTTCATCTGACCCAGCCTCTTCTGATAGTATTCAACATGTCGGCAAAACAACTATCCCTTACAAGGATATTGGGGTAGGTTTGATTAAAGATTCTGGTTTACTAGGAACTTTTTCTTTTCCTCCTCCTACTGTATCACCATCTATTGCAACTATTCATATGATTTCATCGAACACTATTGCTTTTGATGATCCTTGGATCGTGCCTTCTGATTCTGATGTGGATTCATTTGGTAATGTGATGCCTTTGAGTCCCTTTGAAATTGCATATCAGGCTGTACAATCGTTTTCTGACTCTTGTTCAACCAAATCTGATCCAATGAATGTGGTCCATGGGGAATCACTTTCGATATCAACCTCAGCTTCAACAACATTTTCTGATCCTGTTCATACTGATGATCAGATTCGTGAACTTTTGTCTGTTGATGATTTACCATGGGAAGATCTTCATCATCGATCTTCATTTTTACCTGAGCTTGATCATTTTGAAAATGATTTTTCATCTATTTTTACAATTGACTATGTCAAAGAACCACAAAATCCATTGCAACATCCTGATTCTGAGTTGAATTTTGGAAATATCTCTCGAACGGTTCCTATTGACATTTCAGTTAAACCTAGAATTATTGAAAACATTCATATAAGTGCTTCCTGTAAAGAAAATGAAATCCAAACTTATAAAGCCCTATTTCAAGAATTCCGCGACGTGTTTGCCTGGTCATATGAAGAAATGCCAGGAATCGATCCATCAATTGTTGTCCACAAAATTAAAACTTACATGGATGCTAAACCTGTCCGGCAACATTTGCGTCAGATACATCCATGAAAAGCTGCTGCTATTAAAGCTGAAGTTGAGAAATTACTTTGAGCAGGTTTCATTTATCCAATTCCCTTAACGGATTGGGTATCGAATATTGTTCCTGTTAACAAAAAGAAAGGAATGATAAGAATCTGTATCGATTATAGGGATATTAATCGAGCTTGTCCTAAAGACAATTATCCAACCCCCTATATCGATCAAATCATTGATGATTGTGCCGGCAATGAAATGTTCTCCTTTATGGATGGTTTTTCCAAGTAAAATCAAATCAACATACTCCCTACTGATCAACCTAAAATGGCTTTTATTTGTCTATGGGGGACATTTTATTATTGCAAATTACCTTTTGGATTGAAAAATGCCAAGGAAAATTTTCAAAGGGCTATGTCCTATGCATTTCATGAAATCAAGCACATTGTGTAGCCTTATCTCGATGATTTACCTGCCCATTCATTACGTAGAGCCAATCATCTCACTCATTTACGAGCCATCTTTATGAGATGTAGGCATTATCGAATTAGGCTGAATCCACACAAATGTGTTTTTTGTATAGAAACAGGTCGTTTACTGGGATTTGTCGTTTCGAAAGCTGGCATTCGTGTCGATCCCTCGAAGGTTGATGCTATTGTCAAATTACCTCCTCCTTCGACTCTGTGTGGAGCACTTGGAAGGTATGCTTTTGACAAGCAATCTAGTGGTTTTTCAATAATAATTCTAACCTTTTCTGCATTATGAATTCAAAGAAGATAAAGGATTTTGATAAAATGTGCAAAAATAGACAAAGGAAGCTCAAGTGCTAATAATTGACGTTTTTCTATGCAGGAAGACGTGGAAGTAAGGAGTTGCCGTCCAAAAGTGAGAAGCAGAGGGAAAATAACTGCTATCCCTCCAGCGGGGAACCAGATGCGAACAAGATCAAGCAAAATCAGAGCTGAATAGTCCAGGAAAAGAATGCGGGATACCGAGTCGGCGAACGTGAGAAAGAGAAGAGAAGGATTAAACGATTGGCGAATCCCTCAGGATCTTTGATCCTGAGGGATCGCTGCTTTATTTATCTTTGATTATCTAGATACCTCCGTCATTACTTTTATATAAAGGCACAATGCCATTGAGCAAGGGGACGACTATTTTTATAATTCTAAGTTTCAGAACAAACTTTGATCATTGAGTCTCACTGAGACCTGACTTTGTTATACTTTTGTTGATGCGATTAATATAAAAGACTTGGTGCTCATTTCGTCTCTGCGTCTGGAGTAACCTAAGGCAGTGTACCATTGGCAGCTAAGGGCCCGGCTCCGAAGGACACTTGCTTTTGTATCATTATACGGTGATTTGCATGTGGTTTGTTTATCTTCATTATTCAGTAATCTGATACATCTTTCATATGATATGCTATGCTCTGTTATAATCAATATCTGAATGATTTCTCCATATAATGTCTCTGCACTGTACAATTGGATCTATTCAAGGCTGAATTGCATCTTTCATCAGTTATTTCTGTAACAGAATGTTGGTATGAATGTTATTGTCACTGGATCCATGTGAAATGATATTTTGGGAACTTGAAAGCAGTGTTACTCTGTTTAGGAACATAGTCATATCATTCATTATTCTCAGATTGCTATATTAGTATAGAACATGTACATACGGGTGATGGTTGTTGTTCCATAATTCATCAAGGATTGTTGTTCCATTTTATTACTGCTGTTCCATTTCCAGTTTGCTGTTCCATTTTACTTTCTGCCGTTTCATTTACCTGCCTTTGTTGTTTTGGTGTGAGAGAAGGCCTAAGGCTGTAGTGAGCCTCAGCAAGATGTTGCTTAGCTCTCAGACCTATAAGTCCATGCTCTAATTCCCTTTCTTTATCAGTTTCTAGAGAGATGGGTTATTGCTTCCGTACCCTTGACTGATCAACTGTCTTGCTTGACTGATCAACTGTCTTGTGTGATTCTATCTTTTGGGTTAGTTTAGTTACAGCTTAGCATCTGTTTTCTTTTGAATCTTCTGAACACTATACTACTGAGCATTACTCGGACAAATAGCCTCGGATTGAGCTACTCTTTGCAATAAAAAAGCGTTCCCGGATTGACTTATTAATGTGGGATAATTAGAGGTGTGAGAGACCCTAGTTATAGCTCTACATTTTGGCGCCGTTGCCGGGGAAGGAGTATAGCCATTTGCCCTTTACAGAGTAGTGCGCAAATCTGCTAGGGGGGAGTTGGATCTTAAAAATGGAAGGTAAGAACCTGTGTACGGAGCATGTAAAAGCCCTGCTCCACCGTCCGCTCTCTTAGCAGAATTGCTGGTTGATAGGATTTAGTAGTCTTTAGAGTGCATGACTAAGCAGAAAAAGTTAGAAAATAATATCAAACCGTCAGCCAAACCTGAAAAAGCCAAAGGACCGGTGACCCTTGGCCGAACAACCTTCATAGACGAAATCTATAAGAAAACTGAATCTCAGCCGTCAGTAGGACTCAAAAAAATTAATTCTAAACAGCCTACTAGTTCCCTTCAGGCTACAACATCACCATCTGGAGCCTTCGCTGATGTACATAGCCAGGCTGATGAACAAGACTTTCAAGAAATTGAAAATTCTGTGGCAGAACGGCTGCAGGAAGGGAATTTAAGCAACCTTTGTGAAGGAGAAGGGGAAACAGGGGAAATAGAGGAACCAAGGTCTCCTTCTAGGATAATCCAGACGTTAAACAGCCCAGATAAGGGGAACGCGGCTAAAGTTAATATTGAAGGCACCCCATTCCCTCAGATAGAAATCCCAGATAAGGGAAGTGTCATTGAAACAGTCCCTGCCAAGGCCATCCCTTCTCAACCTAGGAACACCCTCCTAGAAATTCTGGAAGGTTATTGGCACATATTTGATCCTATGGCACAGAATCAGCCAAATACTCAAACTTCTACATTGCAATATCCTATAGTAGACTCTGCTGCAAATGCACCCATGAAAGCAATCCCTCTTCAACATATCCCGACGTTCCATGGACTTACATCAGAAGACCCTGATGCATTCTTATTTGAATTCGATGTGCTATGTAGAGGGTACGATTACACCACTGACCCCCAGAAATTAAAGTTATTCCCCTCCACTTTGAAAGGAGCAGCTCTGAGATGGTTTATGGGTTTAGGTGGTGGAGTCATAAACAACTGGGAGCAAATGAAAGAATCCTTTCTCAAGAAATATCAGGATTACTGTAGGTCAAG
>APFE031343371.1:50544-70805 GCA_000404065.3 Pinus taeda
TTTCTCAAGAAATATCAGGATTACTGTAGGTCAAGAGAACTAAAAGATGAAATTTTCCAAATGACGGCCAGACCAAATGAAACTCTACAGGATTATGTAGAATGTTTCCAGTAGAATTTACAGAGATCCCCCTATGCATCACTACCTCTGCCTGATAATGTGTTGAAAATTGCATTGATTAGAGGTATGAAAGAACAGTGGATTGAAACATTGAATATCATGGGAAAAGGGGATATTTACCAAGAGAATTTTGTTGATATCATTAATTTATGCATCAGGAGTTCAAGAGGCAGCACAAGGATAAAACCTACAGAATACGATCGGTTTGTTAGAGATAACAAATTATCAACAGATGGAGTAACACGTGTAGAACTTGGGAATTTATTAGAAAATTTTAAAACTGATATTTTAGGGACATTAACTACACAGCTTGATATTGTGCAGGATAAGCAAAAGCAGATAGAGGCGGAACAGAATCTGGCAATTTTCTGCCCCCGATGCAGAAGAAAACATAGCCACAAGGAATGTCCACTAGATTCAGTTCAAACATGTGCTATCTGTACGAAAGATCACCTTACCGAGAGCTGCCCCTCACTTCCTGGATTGAAGGCAGTATACAAGGAAGCAGAAGAAGAACCAGAGCCAGCATACTTTGTTAACCAGTGTCGCCAATGGCAACCTAGGGAATCTGGTGTGTTTTCGGACCCAACTTCTTCTTTCCAGCCTCCGCAGTATAATGCTCAGCAATATGGTATGTGGAAAAACCAATCTACACCCCCATTTCCAAACTGGTCATCACAGCCGTTTCCTTCTCCAAACCCATGGATGAATCAGACAGGCCAATTCGGCTGGCCAAACTTTCCTTACACCCCACCATATTGGCAGAATAACTCATATCCTCCACAATGGATTCCCCCTACTTCACAAGGTTCACCCTGGCAGACAAATTGACCAAGATCGACATATCAGTCAACAGGAACTATTCCACTCCCTCAACCAACTCTGCCAGCCTTACAACAAAACCCCCAGTCTAATCTGAGGCCACAACTCCCAGCCCAAGCCAATCCCAATCCTAATAATAGACCAGTCCAATCCCTTCAAATCATAGAAACATCAGAAATCGGACCTGAGTGCAATGATCTTCAGTTACGATCTGGACGTATAATAGAGACAGAGGGAGACAAAACAATTCACATTGAAGATCAGTTACCAATAGAACAACCGCTACAACAAAAGGATGTAAATAAAGAAAAGACCCATCAACAAGCAAGTACATCCTCTCCTCCTTTCCCAGAACGATTAGTCATACCACGACCAGTACAATATCCAGACTTTGACATTCTGGGAGAGTTACAAAATCTGTACATAAAAGTTCCATTCGTCCAAGCTATTCAAGACATTCCTATATACGCAAAAACCATAAAAGAACTGTGCATAAAAAAATCAAGGAGGAATACAACCACTAACCCTAAAGTCCAAGTAGTTGGTACTTTATCCGACTTGTTATCAGGAAAAGAGACACCTATCAAATACGAAGATCCCGGAAACCCAATTGTAACTGTCCAAATCTATGGTCAACCCCTGACTAACGCTTTAGTCGACCTGGGAGCTGCAATCAATATTTTAACAACCTCCACCTGCCAAAAGCTTGGCATCACATCAGTAGAACCTACTTCTACTTTGCTAGAATTGGCAGATCGATCTGTAGTTCGACCAGAAGGAACTTTATACAATTTCATGGTTTCTGTAGACTCCTGGGAATATCCAACTGACTTCCTGATAATTAATACAAAAACCCGACTAGATGGACATCCGCTAATACTAGGAAGACCTTGGCTTGCTACTGTCGATGCCTATATTGGTTGCTGGCAGGGAAACATGACCATAACTAAAGGACCAGACGTTAAAAATCTAGTTCTATATCCTCCAGCACAGCCAAGTCTGCCAATAATCAAAACTAATCAGTATCCTGTGTCATATCTTACTAACAATATCATATCTCCATTGACTATACAGAAGGCTTTAGATTTTAAAGATCAAACAAAAGATGATGCCATCAATAACTTCATTAGTCAAACTGAATCTAGATCGCACACACAGTGTTTTATGATAGAAGCAGCGTTTGATAGTGAGTTAGAAGAAGACCCTTTAAAGGATCCACATGACCAAACAATACCAGTGACAGTTGTTGCCAATAGTAAAGTAGTGGAAATCGAACCTGGTAAGACTCTAAATATATACGCCAACCTTACACCAAATCAAGAAACAAAGCTTGTTAATCTGTTACGAAAATATCAGGGAGAATTTGCCTGGGATTACCCTGACATGAAGGGGATTGATCCTCAATTATGCACCCACCACATCTATATAGAAAAAGATGCACGACCTGTTCGTCAGCCGCAAAGAAGACTCAACCCCCATCTAAAAGAGGTAGTAAAAGCCGAACTTAAAAAACATTTAGATGTTAATTTCATCTATCCCATCTCCGACAGTAAATGGGTCTCTCCCCTGGTGGTGGTACCCAAGAAAAACGGAAAATGGAGGATTTGCGTGGATTACAAGGAGTTAAATAAAGCCACACAGAAGGATCACTTCCCCCTCCCATTTATAGATCAAGTATTGGATACTTTGGCAAGAAATAATTTTTTTTCTTTTCTGGATGGCTTCAGCGGATATAACCAAATCCAAATTGCCCCTGAAGACCAGGATAAAACTACCTTTACTTGCCCTTGGGGAACGTTTGCCTATCGAGTACTACCTTTCGGCCTATGTAATGCCCCTGCTACATTCCAAAGGGCTGTCCTCAGCATATTTGCAGATTTAATAAACGACGGACTTGAGGTGTACATGGATGACTTTACGCCATATGGGGAAGATTTTGATCCAGCTCTGGATACCATGGAAAAAGTTTTGCAACGTTGTATCGCTACCAGACTTTGTCTGAGCCACGAAAAAGGTTACATGATGATGACAGAAGGGCTCATTCTAGGGAATTATATTTCAGCAGCTGGCATCCAGGTAGACTCGACCAAAATTCAAATTCTTTTGCTTATCCCTACCCCCACTACTCAAACAGAGGTACGCAATTTTCGTGGATTTTCTGGATATTATAGACGATTTATAGAACATTATTCACGTGTTGCTGCACCTCTATATGCTCTAACTGGTAATGTTGATTTCTTGTGGACAAAAAAATGTGACCAGGCTTTTAAGGAATTGAAAAAGTTGGTATCAACAGCCCCAATCCTTCGAGGACCAAACTGGAATTTTCCATTCCAAATCTCATCTGATGCCTCAGATACCGCAATTGGTGCAGTCGTGGGGCTAGAAGAGGATAAGAAGCCATATGCTATTTACTATATCAGCAAAAATTTATCCTCTGCCGAACTCAATTATACTGTTACCGAAAAACAATTCTTGGCTGTAATACATGCTGTTAACAAATTCAGACATTATATTACAGGCTATCCTGTTGTGTTATATACAGACCATTCTGCTATCAAATATTTGGCAAATAAACCTGTTACGAATGCTAGAATAGCTAGATGGTTGATCTTATTGCAGGAGTTCGACATCACAATCAAGGATCGACCTGGCAAAGAAAACCCTGTAGCTGATTTTCTCTCACGGATACCAAAATCCATTGAAACAGCAGCAGTAGAAGACCAATTTCCTGATGAACATCTGTTTGTTATTGCTGTTCGAACACCTTGGTATGCTGATGTCGCCAATTACCTTGCAGTAGGTAAGCTACCAAAACACTTAACCCCTCAGGAACGGAAGCAGATTGTTCAAAAGAGCACTCGATTTTCGTGGATTGGAGGACATTTGTTCCATACAGGGGCAGATATGCAAATCAGGAGGTGTATTCGAAAGGATGAGATCTTCGACATCTTAAACGCTTGCCACGATGGACCATGCGGGGGACATTTCGCTGAAAAAAGAACAGCACACAAAGTACTACAGACAGGATACTATTGGCCTATGATTTTCAAAGATGCAAAAAAATTTGCACAAGCCTGTGACAGTTTTCAGCGAGCAGGAAAACCTGGCCAAGCCGATGAAATGCCTCTGAGACCACAATTGGTCATTGAGCCATTTGAACGATGGGCTCTTGACTTTGTCGGACCCATTAATCCTCCATCAAATCAGAGGACATACATTCTAGTGGCAACTGACTATGTTACTAAATGGGTCGAGGCTAAATCACTGCCTAAGGCTACAGAGGACTCGGTAATACAATTCTTGTTCCATTTGTTTGTAAGTTATGGACTTCCGAGAGAAGTAATCACAGATGGTCGACCACAATTTGTTGGAAATAAATTAGCTGCAACACTTAACAATTATCATGTCCAACATAAGATTACTACCCCGTACCATCCGCAAGCCAATGGGCAAGTAGAAAGTAGTAATAAGGTCATAGAATCAATTTTAACAAAAACCATTGCAGCACATAGGCGTGATTGGGCCGCTCGGCTACCTGAGGCACTGTGGGCCTATAGAACCGCATGGAGAAGTATGACAGGCTATTCGCCTTATCTATTAGTGTTTGGAAAACAACCAATTTTTCCTATAGAATTTGAAATCCAAACGCTACGAACTGCACAAGAAGTCGGCCTAGATTTGAGTGAGGTGCAAATCAATCGACTACAACAGGTCAATGAGTTGGACGAAATTAGGCTCTCTGCATTACAGAATACAACGTTGATTCAGCAATAGCGAGCCAAGTGGCATGATGCACTTATTAAGAATAAAGTCTTTCATGAAGGATACTGGGCTCTGCTATATGACTCTCGGTTTCAGGACTTCCCGGGAAAACTCTAGACTCGATGGTTAGGACCATACGAAATCCAGAAGGTACACGACAATGGGACCCTTACTCTGATCACAATCGATGGTTCTGGATATGCATTCAAAGTAAATGGCCACCGAGTTCGTCTTTATCGAAAGCCACTCACTCGGGAATCCTTCTGTCAGCAGCTACGACAAGATACTGATTTGCAAGTTCTAGGAGAGGAAGCGAAATCTTCCTCACCTGTAACTTAAGTAATTCATTTCATAACTTGTACATAACATCCTGTATATACGTTTTTTTGATTACCTATTTTTCTATGTTATTTGTGTGGTTTTGTTGTTCCTTTTCAAAAGGAACAGCATTTGTGTGGTCTTGCTGTTCCTTTTCAAAAGGAACAACATTTGTGTGTTGTTGCTGTTCCTTTTCAAAAGGAACAACATTCGTGACGTTTTGCTGTTCCTTTTCAAAAGGAACAGCATTTGTGTGATTTCGCTGTTCCTTTTCAAAAGGAACAACACTTGCGTATTTTTGCTGTTCCTTTGCGAAAAGGAACAGCACTTGCGTGTTTTTGCTGTTCCTTTGCGAAAAGGAACAACATTTCGGTGCTTTTGCTGTTCCTTTGCGAAAAGGAACAGCACTTGCGTGTTTTTGTTGTTCCTTTGCGAAAAGGAACAGTATTTCGGTGTTTTTGCTGTTCCTTTGCGAAAAGGAACAGCGCTTGCGTGTTTTTGTTGTTCCTTTGCGAAAAGGAACAGCATTTGGGTGTTTTTGCTGTTCCTTTGCGAAAAGGAACAGCACTTGCGTGTTTTTGCTGTTCCTTTGCGAAAAGGAACAGCATTTCGGTGTTTTTGCTGTTCCTTTGCGAAAAAAAGGAACAACATTTCGGTGTTTTTGCTGTTCCTTTGCGAAAAGGAACAGCACTTGCGTGTTTTTGTTGTTCCTTTGTGAAAAGGAACAACATTTTGGTGTTTTTGCTGTTCCTTTGCGAAAAGGAACAACATTTGGGTGTTTCTGCTGTTCCTTTGCGAAAAGGAACAGCACTTGAGTGTTTTTGCTGTTCCTTTGCGAAAAGGAACAACATTTGAGTGTCTTTGCCGTTCCTTTCTCGGAAGGAACAACATTTCCGATTTTTGTTGTTCCTCTCAAGGAAATGGTATCCCACCAATAGATTCTTATCTCAGAAAGGCCATCGGCATGTTCTTACCTTTATTTGATGCCTTGCGCCCATGGTCTCCCAATCTTTTAGATACAGCAATGAATTTATGCGATGAATATAAAGCATGATATACCGAAATCAGCATATCATAAATTGCTATTTACTATGGAGCCAGTATGGATAAGAGGACCAGATGAAGGACGTTAACTTTTCATCTCCACTGTCATTGTCTTGTTCCCGAACCCTGGTTTGGTGATTTTTTTTTATCATGACGATCCCCCTGAAATTTTCTTGATTATTACTAAAGGATAAGAACAAACGATTTATATCTAACTGTTGGGATTATAAGACTTCTTCCACCATTCCCCGCTCTTAAGGAGTGCGGAACCACCCTTATGTGGAAATAAACAAAAAACAGGTGCTCTCCAAGCGAAAATAAAAACAAAATATGAAATTGTCAAATGCAGGATAGGGGGTCTCATTCAGAGCCAGCCTACCATGATCATAAGGATGGAAGCGAAGTAGCATTCCCATTATGGCCACCACACCAGGGACATGGTCCGAAGGAAAATTAACAACCAAACCTTGGAACAGGAGGTCTCATCACGAGCCGGCCTAACCACGTTTCGTGCCTACCTTGTGAATGGCATTATGGTTATCCGGTTACCAAGCCGGCATAATGGCCTGCATTTTGACAAAGCACTCTTCAAAATATACATAAAGGATCATGGTTCCGGAGGGTGAAATAAACAACTCTGCCAAGGTTATGAACACCTGTTGGCAGCAGAACTTTGTTAATGGCATCGGAGTCGTAATATTTACACCAGCAGGTATGATATTAAATCTTTCTGTCTCTTATATCCTTTGTATAAATCATATGTCACACCCCGATACATATCGCATGAATACATATTACCACCGATCATGGCAACGGAACTGACAATGACTACTGGAGATTTCGTACATTTGACAGACGTCCAATTCTCCGGGTCCTCATTATATCACGCAGGCTTTCATATAAAACGCGATCTACCTTTTGGCCTCAGTTTCGGCATTTCGTTGTTTTTTTACAACATGGCATAATTCCATATGCTGTACTTTATGATTTGACTCCCGACTGGCTACTGCTCCTCTCTTTGACGGCTGAGGGCAACCTATCAGATCGCGGGGGGGAGGTAACCTCATTATTGCAGGGGTTACGTGGCTGCACACCATTCGGGCAAGATAATGCACGAAGGAAGGGCATGGTTTAACGGTATGATGATTTCATCCCACGGAGATTGCCGTCCACGATCATTTTTTCGTTGCATGCCCTGTGATCCTTTCCAAAAATTGGCATTAGTCATCCTCTCTGCCTCGCAAATACCGCAAGCAGTTGCTGTTCCATTTCTGAGTAGAATCATGGGCGGAAAGATGGTCCGAAGTGAACCTCACAAGCTGACAGTTTCCGCTGTTGCTCGTAAAATCCTGGAAAATGCAGGATGATTAAATTACTTCAACCGCCTGCAAGAATCAAACGAAGCAGTAGCATTAGAATTCCTGCAGAATTTGCAGGAAAACCACTCTGTAGTAAGAGGAAAGCGGACAGTGGTTACGGAGGACATTATTGCAGAAGTCTCAGGATTACCAGCTGTTGGACCCATATGGACGCTGAAGAAGGAGAGATTGCAAAAAGCAATGGAAATGTTCCAGGACGAAGGCCAAAGCTTGACAGTCAAAGGGAAAGGAGTTCTGCCGGCAACACTTGGGGAACCCTGGACCGAGCTGGCAAAGACAGTGCAAAGTTACATCACCTGCGAAGGAAGAAAAGACGTGGTAAGGCCTCGTCACTTAAAACTTTTGGATGTTTTAAAAGGAAAATGCTCTGTGAATCTCCCTGCACTTTTAAATTCGCTGTTACATGACGCGGCCCGAAGCCTGAAGAAGGCCCAGCATATAAATGCAGTTGTCAGCCACCATGGACTGATCCGGTTAACAGTGAGCCACAGTCTCACCCAACAGCAGAGCACTTGGGAGGAATTGATTGAAACAGTTGAGGGGGGATTGGCTGTACAACCCCCGAAACTTGAACAGTCCTCCAGTACGCCGGAACGTTCAGAAAGACGTAAGGAGCCAGCAGCAGAAATACATGCTACTTCTAAACGGAAACAACCCTCCGGTACGCGAGAACGACAAGAAGAACCCAGAGAACCTTCCGGCACACCCAACCAACGTGAAAGACCAAGGAAGTCAGCTCGGTTGGCTCGGATACGAGGAAGGTTAGAAAGGATTCAGGGAACCACGGCCCAACCAATTGAAATTATGGACGAACCCCCAGAACTGGAAGGAGGACTCTCCGAAGGGAATGGCGAGCAATCAGAGGCCGAGACTGACCAGCTGAAAGGAGAAATTGAAAAGGGAGATGAACGCTCTGAGGAAGAAATGGCCACTGAACAGAGCAACCAAGGAGATGAACACTCGAAGGAAGAAGAGGCCACCGAATAGGGCAATCAGGAAGAAGAAATTGCACAGCCAGGGGGTAGCCCGCTGCAGGACCCTCTAGGTGAGGAGGAATTGGTAGCAATTCTGGCCAATATGGGAGAATATGGCCAGCCCTCTGGCACAGGAGGTGTCCCTGACGGTCCCCCAGAAGAAGAATTACCCGAGGAAATGCATGCAGAAGAGGCAGAGGAAGAAAACCTGCCTAGATATGACAATGAAATAGAGGACAACAATCAGGGACAACCTGTCCCCGAAACACCGGAAGATATCCCAAATGAAGAAGGGACGAGCTTAAGGGCCAAACCCTCTGCTGAGGCAAAGGAAATTAAGAAGTTAAGAAAGAAACAACAGAAGTTGCTGGGCACCATAGCCAGACTTCGGCAGCAAATTCGAATGTTGAAAGCCAGCCTGAGAATACAGAAGACCGTAAGGAAAAGAAGGAGGACCACAGCAGCAAGAACCCCGAGGATAAGAACCCGTTTTGCTGGTCGAAACCCCATCAGGAGACCTACTGCCGAGGAACAATCTGTTGTTCCAAATAATAATGAGGAACAGGGTGTTGTTCCAAATAACATGGAAGAATAATTTGCTATTCCAAATAATAGGGAGGGGCAGACTGCTGTTTCATCTGGCCCTGAAGAACGAATGGACATACCAATGGAACGGCAAGGGGCTCCGATGGCGGAAAGGCCACAACAACCCTTTATTCGAGTTAAGAAAGAAACAGAAAGCAAAGAGGTCCAAACAGAAGCACCACCCTCGGGTGTAATTCGCGTCCTAAACTCCAAGCAACGTAATAGAAAGGTCCAGGTCAAGCTTCTAGCCTCTACGGCTTTGTGGAAAAAGGACCCAAAAACCAGAACTTTGCATAAAATGATGAAGGAAGCTCAGCAAGAAGTCGAGCAGTTGCGAGAATAGACAGTCCCCAAGGAAAGATACGAAGAGCTTCAACAGCAACTTCGAGACATCAGTTAGTCCGAGAGCCAGGCCTTTGAAGGGTGGCAGAAGGAGCAGGAAAAGGTTGCTAAGGTAACTCGTCGATTAGATAGTGTTGTTAAGCAGATGGACACCGTGTGTTCCTTATATACTGATGTTTTGACTTGTAGGGCCCCTGCTAAAAATTATGCTTTATTTTTGCTTGAACGATATCTGAGATTAAAAATAAAATCCGTTAGGGCAGGAGCACCCATCCACATCAACATTGTTAATGACTTTATAGACTGTTGTAAGCACTATGGAGTTAAAGTTCAAAGGCTATTATGCGAGTTTTACTTGCACAATCTTGTGCTAGACTAGGAGATTGATTTAAATCCTGGCCCTTTTGTTGGCGATATACAACTCCAAGCCTTTATCTCATTTGGGGTTAATCAGTTGAAATGGCTCAAAGCTTACAACACCTTCCAGAGACAAGAGAATAGCTTAGATTTATGGGTACGCGTTGAACCTAGAGACCCAGTGACGCTATGGAGAGAACATAGGAGTCTTATGAGGATCCCAGGTGTCATTGAGATATTAGGTCCCATGCACGAAGACTTGATCCGAAATAGTCTGGAATACTTCCTGACTATTAAAGACTTGGCCATCGATGCTGCAAAATTTCGATACCGGACCTCTAACCCAAACATCCAGCTCAGGGAACCCTTCAAATATGAGAATTTTGAGCTAGCTGCAAGCCGATTGAGTCTCTATGGGGAACGAATTCTGCGAGTAGGGCCATCCTGGTTGGGGTATCGATTTCGCAGTCCAATTATTTGGCACCCTGCACCCGGATATCAGGCCTTATATGAGATGCCTGCAGATCAAATAGATCAGTTCTTTGACCACCTAGTTGCTCATCATGGTTGTCGGCCTCCTTGCGAGATCCCTTCTCCGGCCTATCCTCTCACTGCTTTGCATGTCAACTATAACGTTTTCATGAGGCCATGAAACAGGGTAAGCAGGGGGGTGGGTGGAGGACTTGGAAGGTATACTTTTGACAAGCAATCTAGTGGTTTTTCAATAAAAATTCTAACTTTTTATGTATCTTGAGTTCAAAGAAGATAAAAGATTTTGATAAAATATGCGGAAATAGACAAAGGAAGCTTAAGTGTTGATAATTGATGTTTTCTATGCAGGAAGACGTGGAAACAGGGGGTTGTCGATCAAAAGCAAGGAGCAAAAGGAAAATAATTGTTGTCCCTCCAGCAGGGCACTGGATGCGGACGAGATCAAGAAATATTAGAGCCGAATAGCCCAGGGAAAGAATGCGGGATACCGGGTCGGAGAGCGCAAGAAGGAAAAGGAAAGAATTGAACGATTAGATCCTGAGGGATCGCTGCTTTAACTTATCTTTTTTGTATAGATACCTTCGTCATTTCTGTTATATAAAGGCACCACGCCATTGAGAAAAGGACGACTGTTTTTTGATTTTAAGTTTCAGAACAAATTATGATCATTGAGTCTCGCTGAGACCTGACTTTGTATACTTTTGATGAGATTAATATAGAAGACTTGGTGTTCATTTCATCTCTGCATCTGGAGTAACTTAAGGCAGTGTACCCTTGGCAGCTCAGGGCCCGGCTCCGAAGGACACTTGCTTTTGTATTATTATACGGTGATTTGTGTGTGATTTGTTTATTTCTGTTATTTAAGTAATCTGATACATCTTTTATGTGATATGCTATGATTGATATGTGAATGACTTCTTTTCTCTGCACTGTGCAATTGGATCTATTTGAGTTGCATCTTTCGATTATTTCTGTAACAGAAGGTTAGCCTGAATGTATCGTTATTAGATCCATGTGAAAGAGTATTTGTGAGACTTGCAAGCCATATTACTTCGTTCAGAAGCATAGTCATATCATCTATTATTCTCAGATTGTTGTAGTAGTATAAAACATGTACATACGGGTGAGAATTGTTGTCTCATACTTCATTAAGGATTGTTGTTCCATTTTATTATTGCTGTTCCATTTTATCACTGTTGTTCCATTTGATTACTGCTGTTCCATTTTACTGCTGTTTCATTTATTGCTGTTCCATTTCCAGATTGCTGTTCCATTTTACTTTCCATCGTTTTATTTACCTGCCTTTGTTGTTTATGGTGTGAGAGAAGGTCTAAGGCTGTAGTGAGCCTCAGCAAGACGCTGCTTAGCTCCCAGACCTATAAGTCCATGCTCTAATTTCCTTTCTTCATCAGTTTCTAAAGGGATGGGTTATTGCTTCCGTACCCTTGACTGATCAATTGCCTTGTGTGATTCTACCTTTTAAGTTAGTTTAGTTATAACTTAGCATCTGTTTCCTTTCGAATCATTAGAACACTATACTACCGAGCACTACTCGGACAAATAGCCTCGGATTGAGTTACTCCTTGCAATAACAAATCGTTCCTGGATTGACTTATTAATGTGGGATAATTAGTGGTGTGAGAGACCCTAGTTACAGCTCTACACAACTTTCCTACTTGGACGAATTTCCATTTCCCGATTCTGAAGGTAAGCTTTTGGTTTTTTCTTACAGTAGTTTATTGGAATTTTGAGTGACTATTGTTGCTTTTCATTATGGTTTGCCCATTCTTGATGCAATAATGGAATTATTTGGATTACATTGTTGCTAGTTTCGTTGGCATGTTGCCATGCATTTTGTATCTAGCAATCATTGCACTCCATGAGATGACATTCCTTGTAAGCATCTGGTCAAATAGTTGATGTCCAATCTACAATTTACCATGGCCACGCCTGATTCAAATCCAGTTTAGCCATTAAAAACGATTGCATAAATACTCTTTGTTAGTGACTATGATCCAAGTTTACTCAACTCCCGCATTTAACCAAGATCTTTTGCTTTCATGATGTGATTAGAATTGCATTTAAAATAGCATAAAGGAACGTATATGCATGCTATAAAGAAGAGGAACATGACAAGAATCAACAACCTAAGACACAAGACATTGATAACGAAGTTTGTCTAGAAGGGACGACGTCTCTGGGCCCTGGTGTCAAGATGGTGTAGGTCGCTGCATTAAGTGCTGGAAAGAGTGATGATGTACATGCATGTGTTTTCTCTATCATACAAGGAATATGCCTCACGCGAGAGTGGCTCCAAGAGATGTTCTGTTGTAGGAACTCTCATTAAAAAAAGGACTCCTATCAGCATGACATAATTTCACGTATGTTAATAATGAGCATCCCGCGAACATGGCATCAAAGGGATCTCAACTCAAACATATATGGCGACAACATGAGTATCTCGTCAACATGAAGACAAAGGGATATCAATAACAACATGACAAGAAGTACATCTCACATCAAGAACAAAACAAGATCCCACATCAAACATCAAACATGGATCTATACAACACAATGCATCTCAAGCAAAGAGATAAAGAAGTACATGATCACACTTCATATACCTCACATCAAGAAGTTATCTGAAGAAGATGATGATAAATAGTTGGATCTAGCTGCATCAATCTCGTGGTGTCGAATATCATGGAAATGATTGCTCGCACATTGAATGCTGACACTTGCACTCCACTTTGAAAAGTGGCCAAAAATTGAATGGTCAAATGGAAAATCTGATTGCACCATCAAATTCGTGGCATCAAATAGTGTAAAATTGACTGTCAAATTTCTGAATTCTAACAAAGTGCAAATCTGGGGCTACATGAATCTTTTAGATTCCCCCTAGATTCCTTAAAGATTCCCTCCTCTGGGTCATCTGAAGATCTGCTGCTCATATCAAAATTTTGTCTACGCCATCAGGTTCATGTTGCTGAGAGGTGTAGGATCGACATAAAGTTTCTCCAATTTGGACACTGGCAAAATTTCTCCCTCCTGAAAATTGGGCTCAATCATGGTTCCACCTCCTGTTTTTCTAGGCTCATGGTTCCACCTGCAAAATTAATTAAAAAAATATATATGTCTCGAAAAATGCGCCATCACTCTGGAACTGCGCCTTCTCGCGGTTCCACCGTTGGTCCGCTCCCATTCATCTCTGTTTCATCCTCTCCACCTCCGTGCCAAATGAAAACATAAGGTTTTAGTATTTTTTGAGGGAAGAGGTACCCAAGAGGTTGTTGTAGCTTAATGGTTATGGCGGAGAACCAAAGGTAGGATGTCGAGGGATCAAATCCCAACCCCTCCAAAAATACACAATAATTTTTGGCATGCGATTCATTCTTTTATTGGAACCATTATGGTTTGATTTAAATGGCACTGTATGGTTTGTTTTGTTGTATTGAATGCGATTGTTATGAGGTTAGGTTTTGGCACAGTGCCACATGGGGGGTCACGTGGGCGGGGCTGGCAGAGCCGCCAGCCGTGGGTTCAACTCCCACCAGCCTCTTCGTTGGTTAATACGTATATGGTAATGTGGTTGGGGTGTGGGTTGGGTCCACCAGAGGTGGCTCGCCCACCCCACTTAATACAATGATATGAATTTTTGGTGGGTGGTTGGAGGGTTAGTGGGGGTCATGGCCCGCTGACCCAAATTTATTTATTTATTTATTATTATTTATTATTATTATTATTATTTTTTTTTAATTTTATATGGTTTGGAACGATGGGGGTGGTAGGGGTCATGGCCCCACCACCACTTTATATATATATATATATATATATATATATATATTATAATAATCGTCATTTCTTAATTTGTCCAATACAAGGGATATTAGACAAATTAAGTATCCAACAAATTCTCCCACTTTTACGGACCTAGGTTCCACCACTGGGACTCGGTCAATTTGTAGGACCATTAAACTTGGCCCACGACCCAACTTTGACCAAAACTTTGACTATCTCATTCTCCCTCATACGAGCTCGGATTTGCATGTCGTTTGCACTATTGGAATCAGGGCGACGAGCACTTCGATCTAGTGCTAGTTTGAGACCAACGTGACCACTTTGAATTTTGACCCTTCTGTGTCCTCTGGGACTTTTTCTTGTGTCTCGAGCCACCTGGATCAATCCTCCCCATTGAGGGGCTTTTGGTCCTTCAAAAGCATGGAAATAATCTGCCACTTCTTTGCACCCTGTCTGCACTTACAATTATTTGATATGTCACCCTTCCTTCTCCTTCACCTTTGTCCTTCAGAGCTATAAGCGATGAACTGACACCTACCACCTCTGCAAACCTATAGCATTATTCTACAAATTACATGCTTGACTTACCAGACCAACTAATGACCCAAGAATCCCATATTTTCCATGAGTTTATAACACATACTCGGTAGTCAAGTTTACATCAAAATGGAAACAATACCCCATTTATGAAAACAAGGCCAACATATCATTGTTGCTTCAATAAGTGATGGAAAACACATCATCACTGCAACACATGATTTACAAAGATAAGGCCAAACAATATTTTTGTTTTGACAAGTGATGGAAACACGAAATCACTTTCAGAGTGTAAAATGCAACACAAAATAAGACCAGACATCATTGTTGCTTGACAGGTGATAGAAAACACATCATCACTTTTACATTTTAAAATGAAACAAATGATTTACAAAAGCACGACCATGACAAGCTAACATATCTAGAAACCATTTTTCACTTATCGATGTGAATGGGTTGCCTCCTTGTGCCACATTCGTTGGTCGAACAACCGTTTCATCTGGTTCATGCATCAACATTTTGTCTTTAAGGCGCTACTTTGGATTGAGCCCGCAACAAGTGGCTCTCTGATGGCCATTTCTGTTGCAATGACTACAATAGGTATTCTTCCTCCAGATCTGCTTTACCTTCTTTTTTTCCTGTTGTTGAGAGGGTCTTTCACGCCTCATCCTTTTATATGTTGCTATTCTTTTCCAACACTTAGCAAATGTATGGCTAAGTAATCCACAAAAGGTGCATGTTTTTCGATGCCATGATTTATGTCCATTATTAACAACATGATTGTAATCGATACCATGTAGAAATTCTCACTGTAGATAAACAGGTTTTTCAATATACTAAAACACAATACAAGATCTACTTCTACAACAAACTTGCAGAAGCTTAATCGAATTAAGCGAGATCAAGAGAAAACATATAACTAAGAATAATAAATCAATCACACATGAACACAAAAGAATACTTTGGGGAATGCCTCAGCTAAAACCCCAATCTCTGTATTATCATACCAATGGAAATCTTGTTCAAGTTACAAAAAGAATGAACTCACAAGTTATCCTGCTCTCACAACCTTCTCCTCTGCCCTCCAAGCCTCCTATTTGCTTGTGCAATTTTTCCTAGGGTCCAGTGCTTCCACTTGTGTGAAGTCCCACCTCACACAGCTCACTTGGCTCAGAAATAACTGCACAAACCTAAAGGAGATAAATCCTTCTGCATGGATGAGTTTACTTTATAGGAAAAATCCTCCAACTGATAGTACACTATCCCTTCCTCTGATCTCAACTGGGTTTCTGTCTGAACTGACAAGCATGAGTTATTTATGAGAGAATATTCAGTTATCTGAAGTGCAATAGTTACATGCATGCATGCATTAACTAACTGACTTACAATTAATTCTACAAACTATTAGAACTAATCTAACTGGACTTAACTCAGTTAACTGAGCCAACTAATTACAACTCAAATCACAACTCATCCTTATCTCTTTAACTGATGGATAAATTACTCAATTAATGGAGAAACTATTGCATGTCCTCACATAGACTTCATGTTTATTTTTCCTTAACTAATTAACTCAAGATGAATTAATTAATTAATTTACAAACAACTGCTAAGATCAAATTCGAATTTTACTTCACTATTTTAGTTCAGAGACTAACTAAAATAGGAATCTATCTCGAACTGCTATTTATAGCAATGTTATTTTTAGCACTTCCATTTTTCATTCCTTGTTGCTATGTCCAACATTGGTACCTGAACTGCTATTTATAGCACTTCTATTTTTAGCGTTTCTTGTTGCTATTTTCAACAAAATGAACATTCGAATATCGAGACTGGTTATACCTTTCCTTGTTGTCTTTGGTGTCATTATGGTGATGAGAGCATGCCTCAGCTCTTTCCCTGCAATGGGCACTACCATGGGATGATGGGGATGAGTTCCCATCATTCTCTTTCCTCGAAGATTTCGACGATGTCTTGGAAGAATCTAACACCTTCGAGCATTCTCCTTCAGTGTATCCCATGCCTGCAAATTGAGGTCTTTGCACAACCTCCAATGGCTGAGTTATGCCTTGGTTATTAACACCAAGTTCTTCTTCCTCCTTGTCCCTCATCTTAGTAAGGAGTCTCATATTTTTCCTTGTAATTGGTATCTCCACATTTCTAACATAAATCATACTGTGTGAAGATGAAACTGAAGGGAAATCAACATCTTTTACCTCCACTGTTGAGTTAGAAAGAACTCATGAGGGCTTCTCACCATATGTTGTTGGCAGTTCGCTGGCTATCTCGGCGCATTCCCCAACTTCCTTTCTGACATACCCAAGTCTTGCCTGACAGGGTAATTCCTCTACTTTGATGGGGTTGACAACGGCTTAGCCATTAACACCAAAGCCTTTTCCTTCATACCCCATTTTCCTCAACAGTTTTGAGCCAATTCTTGTGGTATGATTTTCAAAAACAACGAAATCATCATTAGGACACATACATGAATTCAGAGAATTACTTTTTACCTCACATGGGTCACGTTGTAGCTTTTCCAAGGCCTCGTCCTTAGCTTGTAGTTGTCGTAGCAAACTATGTTTCTCATCTTTCTCTAGTTGTAGAAGCATCTTCAATTCAACATTCTCTGTTCGAAGTTTCTGGTTGTTGTGCTTCAGTTCTTCCAGGGCCTATTCCGTGGCTCGCAACTGAAGCTGCACCTCACTAATTTTCCTTTGTCTCTTTTTGTAGAGCTTCATACATTATTTCCACCTTTTGGGAAATTCTAAGCATGGTCTTATACATTGCTTTGTCACCCTCCATCTTTGCACGTTCCATAGTTCACGCTTGCAATTCACATTCATGCAAAGACCGCTCTGATACCAAACTTGATCCAAGTTGACTTAACTCCCAGATTTAACCAAAATCTTTTGCTTTCATCATGTGATTAGAATTGCGTTTAAAATAGCATAAATGAACATATATGCATGTTGTAAAGAAGAGTAATATGACAATAATCAACAACATAAGACACAAGACGTTGATAACGGAGTTCGTCTAGGAGGGACTATGTCTTTGGGCCCCACTGTTAAGATGGTGTAGGCCACTGCATTAAGTGTTGGAAAGAGTGATGATGTACATGCATGTGTTTTCTCTATCATACAAGGAATATGCCCTCACGCAAGAGTGGCTCCAAGAGATGTTCCGTTGCAGGAACTTTCATTAAAAAAAGGACTCCTATCAGCATGACATAATTTCATGTATGTTAATAATGGGCATCCCGCCAACATGGCATCAGAGGGATCTCATATCAAACATACATGGCGGCAACATGACGACGAAGGGATCTCAATAACAACATGACAAGAAGTACATCTCACATCAAGAACAAAGCAAGATCCCACATCAAACATCAAACAGGGATCTATACATCACAATGCATCTCAAGAAAAGAGATAAATAAGTACATGATCGAACTGCATATACCTCACATCAAGAAGTTATCTGAAGAAGATGATGATAAACTGCTAGATTTGGCTGCACCATCAATCTCGCAGTGTCGAATATCATGGGAATGACTGCTAGCACATTGAATGCTGACACCTGCACTCCAATTTGAAAAGTGGATGAAAAATAGAATGATCAAATGGAAATTCTGATTGCACCATCAGATTCGTGGCGTTGAATAGTGTAAAATTGACTGTCAAATTTTTGAATTCTGACAAAGTGCAAATCTGGGGCTACATGAATCTTTTGGATTCCCCCTAGATTCCTCAAAGATTCCATCCTCCAGGTCATCTAAAGATCTTCTACTCAGATCAAAATTTTGTCTGCGCCATTGGGTTCGTGTCACTGAGAGGTGTAGGATTGACATAAAGTTTGTCCAATTTGGACACTAGCAAAATTTCGCCCTCATGAAAATTGGGCTCAATTATGGTTCTACCTCCTCTTTTTCCTGGCTCATGGTTCCACCCGAAAATTAATTTAAAAATATATATGTGTCTCGAAAAATGCACCATTACTCTGGAACTATGTTTTCTCACAGTTCCGCTGTTATTCCGCTCTCGTTCATCTCAGTTTCGTCCTCTCCACCTCCGTGCCAAATGAAAACATAAGGTTTTAATATGTTTTGAGGGCGGAGCTACTGAAGAGGCAATTGTGGCTTAATGGTCAAGGCAGAGAACCAAAGGTGGGAGGTCGGGGGGATCAAATCCTTACCCCTCCAAAAATATACAACAGTTTTTGGCGCGTGGTTCTTTTTTTATTAGAACCGTTATGGTTTGATTTAAATGGCACTGTATGGTTTGTTTTATTGTATTGAATGCGATTGTTATGAGGTTTGGTTTTGGCATGGTGCCACATGGGGCCGCCACCTGGGAGGGGTCAACAGAGCCATCGGCTGTGGATTCAACTCCCACCAACCTCTTCATTGGTTAATACGTATATGGTAATGTGGTTGGGGTGTGGGACAGGTCCACCGGAGATGGCTCGCCCACCCTAGTTAATACAATGTTACGCATTTTTGGTGGGTGGTTGGAGTGTCGGCGGGGTTCATAGCCCATCGACCCAAATTTAATTATAAAATTTGTTTTTTATGGTTTGGAAGGATGGGGGTGGCGAGGCTCATGGCCTGCCACCACTTTAAATATTTTTATTTTTTATTTTTATTATAATAATCATCATTTCTTAATTTGTCGAATAGAAGGGATATTAAACAAATTAAGTATCCAACAAATTCTCCCACTTTTTGGGAGCTAGGCTCCACCACCGGAACTCGGTCAATTTGTAGTACCATTAAACCTCGCTCACAACCCAACTTTGACCAAAACTTTGACTAACTCGTTCTCCCTCATATGAGCTCGGATTTGAGTGTTGTTTGCAACATTAGAATCAGGGCGATGAGCACTTCGATATGGTGCTAGTTTGGGAGCAATTTGACAACTTTGAATTTTGACCCTTTCTGAGTCCTCTGGGACTTCTGCCTGTGTCTAGAGCCACCTGGATTAGACTCCATGGTGGATTTTAGCTATTGTTGTGAGTTTTTGTAACACATTTGATAGAGAAAAGAAATCATGTCTTTGTGTACCATATTTTTACTTGGATTCATTATATTGATTAGATGGCTAACATGATCAGTAGCGTATATACAGACCATCGCTTCAACTATTTGAAAAATGTTGGTTGCAATTAATTTATCTTAGGATAGGGTCAATATGAAAAATTGATGGGAATACCAAGAAAGAAACAAGGATACTGTACTTATGTCTAATGTCAATATTACTTGAATGCTGCTCGACTGGATGTAAGTATCACATGTGAAGTCTCCATGCACTCATAGTAACCTATGGGTTCTGTCACATCTAATGAGAGTCCCAAAAAGTTGAACCACACTAAAGCTTCAACCATGGTGCTCAAAAGTGGGTACTCCAAATGCAATTCAATTGAACCACACTAACTGCAATTCAAGATTGAGGAAAACTTGCGAATTGTTTACTCTACAATTTTTATTTTTTTTTTGGACTTGTTATATTTGTGATATAAAGATTAGATTCGCGTACATTCTATAAAATGGTTGCAGACAAATTTTATGTTTTCTCCCATAGTACAATTCAAAAATATGGGTAGTTAAAACTCTAAAATTAATCTTTTGCACAACTTGATAATTTATGTTATTTATGTTTGCATTGTTGAAATAATTAGATTTGTAGAAGTATATTTTTCACATCTTTATAATGTAGCTCATTATATA
>APFE031343371.1:115220-131592 GCA_000404065.3 Pinus taeda
TAATTTCTCATGATTTTTGAATAGTTCACTTAGCACTCATTGCATCGGGTGATGCTCACAGGGGTGAAGAAGTGGGATTGAAACTAGTGAAATGTGGAGAACGAATCACATAGCATCAATCATCACTTCCGGGGCTTGCACCCGGTAACCAGAACTTCCCAGGAGGTCACCCATCCCAGAACTCCTCTGGCTCCAGCGCGCTTAACTGTGGAGTTTTTCCCCACAATCAAGCCCACTTAGCTTGCTACCCCATTTGCAAAACCTTAGCAAGTATTGTGCCTCATGAACCATTCAAGTAGAGATCCCTTGACTCTTTTTTGAATTTAAGTATGGGGGATTACATAGTGCATTATATTAGATATCATTTTTGGGATTCAACTGCGTTATTTTTAAGTCATTCACGGATGGAATTAATCGAAGAGGGTTGGGAAGACGAAGTAGTAGACGATGTGACTTGGTTGTTTGAAGCAATTTGCAATGGAAACTGCTGCAATTGGCTCAACAAGTTCACCGCATTTGTGTCTACCGATCCAACGATACCATCCCCATGGGGACCTGGCTTCGACTTGGCTATCTCAACATTCGACCCCGGAGCATCTGGCAAGTATTTTTGTAGGATCCCAGACTAAGAGTAGATCAATTCTAATTGATGGGCCCTAAAAATAGCTTTCTCCTTGGAGTAAACTCCGGACATCGAGACATCCTTAGAGATCTCAGGTTATGAGGATTTCAAAAACCATTCGAGACGGTACTTCGGAGGGATTTCGGCTTTAATGAGCCTCTTTCTCCATCTCCATTCCTGAATATGGTTAGAAATATGAGTTGTCGTGTCCTCACGAAAATTGGCCAGAAGTTCAGTTCCGACATCATAACAGACAGGCAATTGGAAATGATTTAAGAAAATATTAGCTAAGTCGGCAAAAGATGTAAAGCTACCCCCCAGCAACTCTATATACCATTTGGCCGCATTACCAGTCAAGGTGCGCTGAAAAAGTCTCAACCTAACTGAATCATTAATAAGGGAGTTTGACGAGCACCACAAATGGAATGTGGTCACATGGTCGCCTGGGTCCTCACCACTCTTCCCTTCGAATTTTGGAATGTCCGAAGGGAGTTTGGTTGGGACCGGAGGCCAGGCCGGATTATATTTGATTGGAACATTTGTTAACTTTGTGAGGTCTGGCAAGTTCAAAGTTGCCATAAACGGAAGCCTAGGAGGACCTTGGGGGTTCCACCCAGACTGGGCAGAACTCCCAAAGTTCTGAAATGGTTGGCCTAGATTTTGGAAGACACCAGGCTACCCGAAGTAACCTATAGAACCAGTTGAACCAAAAGGCATGCTTTGTGATCCAGCATAACTCGGAGTTTGACCAACTCCGGCCGCAAAACCTCCATAACCGGCGAAGCTTCCTCCTAAAGGATTATAAGGAGCAGAAAACCCCTGATAAGGATCCGAAGCAGAGGCTAGGGGAGGAATACTTTGAAATGAACTAACCGTGGAGTACGGCCTATTGCCTTGTTGGCCAAGAAACGAATTCCCAGTTCCCATACTACTAACCGCAGTGTTAGTCCAACCTTGAAAAGTATTGCTACCTTGTCCTAAAGAAGAGAAAGGCATAGATCCAATTGTCAGGTTGGAATGTGGTATATGAACACTTCCAAAAGGAAAACCCTGGAATGAAGCCGATCCACCCATCATGGATGTGGCGGCACTAAATGGAACTGACGGAATACCTTGTGAATGGGTGCCAAATGGGAAAAATCTAGAACTAAAAACATTGGTTTGGGAGTTTCCACTCGTAGAAGGAATGGAGGTAGTCCCAACTAAAGATGTGCTAGCAAAAGACCCGAATAAAGAAGCAGAGGGGATGGAAATAGTTCCTCCCCCTTGTACAGATATTGGAGTCTGCACAGTCGTAGCACTTGTAATAGAAGCCATGCTTCCAGTAGTGGTCATCGATGGTAAGTGCGTTATGTGACCTGGACTTGACAGTCGATGCGTTGGAGACCAAACGTATTGTAATACTTCCGGATGACTAGGAGGTAGGGGAGAATTCAGAGCCGCTAATGACTCTGAGAGTTCTTCTACCTCTACGTTATCTTGCGTCCGAAAGAGAACTCGAGAAAGTACAGGAGTATTTATCTCTTGTCCTGTGGAAGTACCAGGTCTATCTTGAGCACTGATGCCCCCGAGGGGAGGATCAATCCCCGATGCATCAGCTGCCACGAGACGAAACCCACCGGCAGTATTACCTCTGTGCCTTCTAGGTGAAGGCTCTGAACTTGGTGGTGAAAGACCACGAAGTCTTTGAGACCGTCTAGGCCATCGGTCGGCTACTTTGAATTTTTTGTTAAGATCTAACTAAAGACTCAAAAAACTGAAATCTAGGCCAACTAGGAGCACAGAGCACGCACTGTAAAGTCCCTAAAGATATCAGCTAGTCAAACAACTTCCAAGTATTTCCACTCCAGGTGATTAGGACCGGACACCAAAATACGAGAAAGTGAAGTAAGGGGCCTTCCGAAGACAGTCTGGGATAATGACAGCCCAGTCCTATCAGCGAAGGTAACAGAGGAAGTTATGTTGACCTCCTAACAACAGCTTGCGCCGGTGCAAGCCCCCAAGCTTCGCGAGGGTGCCCTCCAGTAGTACCGTTGAGAGTGATACAACGTCGACCTCAGGTGCCATGGGATTCCCCTCCGCAGCCACCTGTGTAGATCCCTAGGAGTAACAACTAAGCTTACCAACTCGTATCAGAAGCCAGGCGGAATAGTCGTGAGGTAAGTTCAGACAAGTAGGAGAGGGGGTATCTCTCTTCCCTGTCTTTACAGACCCTTGTGCTTAACTCCCAGATCTGGAGCTTTCTTGGTCTTCCTAATGCTATTGAATTTTCACTCACTATTTAGACTCCTATGTTTGAAAGTTTAAAATGGCCTTGGAGAGTTAACTCTCAACACACCTAATCCAAGGCCCTAAAATATCCTAAAACTTGTGGATGTATCTAACTCGACAAATATAAAGTTCTAGTATATTTTAAATTAGCACTTGATTTTAATGGGCTGTTATTTAATTCAAGGGATAACAGAAGTGAAACTGGTGGTGTTTTGACGCAAAAGAAATTAATAAACCAAACTACATGCAAATGCACTTGTTTTCGTTTTCAATGGAAAGAAATTTCTATAGGGTTCAGAGGAACTTCAAATAAAAGTACAACTTTTTCTTTTCTTTTCTTCAAACTTCACACTCACAAAAGCTAACAAAAATATAAATGCCTAGAAAGATGCACAAACTAATCCTAATGCAACAAGTACATGCCGATGCAAAATTCAAAACTACTCTTAAATCAAAAGATGAAAGTTGCTTGTTTATCGATTTTAGATTTGCCACTTAAATGTTTAGATGGAATATAAGTTTTTGTTGCTTATTTCGTCTAAGAACTAAAAGCAAGATGAAGATAGACAAATATGCACTTTCACTCAACAAAAAGGAAAACTCAATCAAAACAAAGTTCAAGAAATCAAAACAAAGTTTCAAGAAGTTTCCTTCAAAAGCAACTCAAAAATGACTTTTCAACAAACGCTCTAACAAGACTGAAACTTGATGACCGAAAAATAGGCAATGAAGCACTTTGCGAGTTTGCGACACAAAACAAGTGGGAACTCAACAAAAAAGGTGCTTTGAAATGCTCTTAATAATCAACAAGCAGCGAGACGAGCCTGGCAATGGAAACCAAAAGATTGAAAAGACAACTTTCAAGAAAGCGTGAACAAACGACTTTCAGAAATCAAGAAAAGCAAATGGTCATAAAAATAGTTCAAACATGCAAAACAAAAATTCATTAAAACAAAACTCAACACAAAGATCGAAATAAATCTTTCTACCCTGAATACACAGAGCAACCAAGATTCTTTGCGAGAAACCTTGTGTGCTTAAGCAAAAATAAATGATTTTTGCAAGAAAAACAAACAAGACCAACCTTTTCACAATCAGAGAGAATTTGAAACAAGACACTTGCTGTAAAACTAAAGACTGTGACAGAACAATGATTGTTCCAAACTGAATCAGACCAGCATACTATCTTCCAGAAACAAACGAATTTTAAAAATCTTGAAAATTAAAGATATACGTGACTGTGTTTGCACGCAGACGCGTGTATACGCGACAAGGCTTAAGGAAACATGCATATATGCAGGTTCACTTAAGGAAATATGCGTATATACACTTCTGTAAATAGATAAACTAGTGTATAAAAAAGCTTCCAAGAAAAACAAAAAAATGTCTGGAAAAAACTGATCAAAGCTCACAATTCAGGCACTGACTACACGATAACAGAAGATAAACAGACAATTGAGCCCTGATTGGCTTGAATACACCCAAACTAGGAACAACAATAGTGTTGTCCCCAGCGGAGTCGCTAATTCTGTTGTGGGATAAAATCCCCTAGGGTCTTGGGTGAATACCCTAGCAGACTGAAGGTTATCTATGCAAAGAAACACACATTCCATGCAATCATAATGCTACTATAAGCAAACTCTACGATAGGGGGCATACCTGAGGTCCTACATTTGAGAAGAGCCTTCCAGGGTCCAAACCCTTCTTGGAGTTCCTTTTCTCCTTTGACCTGCAAAACAATCGATTCAAGAAAGTATAGCAGTATATGGACTAAACATCATAAAGAAACCATCTTCATATTATAAGGAAAGGTAGTTAGTTATGAAATTAAACAACCGTTCACATATGAATCATAATATGAATATCATAACATGAAGAAGATCTATATCAGGAACAAAGACATGTGTTTCTTTCATTATAGACAAATAAAGTATAGAAAAGGAATAATTTCACCTGATTCGTCCTTTCGCAGGCTCCAAGCGGAACCGTCTCCCGGATTCGTCCAGTCTCAAGCCTTTAACAAACTCCTTCCATGACTTACTCCATGATCTCTCAAGTAGTATGAAATCATCAAACACACACAAGGAAACAAGGGTTTCCTGTAGAATGGGGGAAGTGCAGGAGACACAAGGATCTTCAGACCTGGTCAGGGAAATCTCAGCATAGCAATATTTCTCTCTCTTCTCTCCTCCCTTTGGCCTTCCCAGAGAAGCCTTTTTATACTTCTCCCAAAGTAGTTTTTTAGTTGGGAATTCATTGGGAACAGTTGGGCCACGGGCACTAACAGGTAATCAAAAGGTAAAACCTGTGATCTCTGCCCGAAATTAAGGAGATTTGCTTTCTTTTAAGTGTTTTTAAACATATACGCGGGTTTGGTATACACAAACCTGCATATACACGTGTTTAGCTCAGGGAAATTTCACGTATAGGGAATAAAACACTATTTTTTAAATTTGGGACCAGGTCTGGAAGGAGGGGTTGCCCTAGGCCATGAGTGCAGCATCACAAACCTCAAGTGTGAGATTTGGATCTATAACAAGTATTGATTGCAACATGGTTTTAGGTGCAATCATGTTCTCAGATCTGGCAGCGTAGATCAGGCTTGTGTAGAGCGGATCTAGGAGCATAGTTACACACATTTCTTGAATCCATTGATATGCAGGTCATGCAGAGATAATACACTGCTTGTTGGAAAATTATATATTTCGGAGCAATGGAACACATAAAATATTGTAGAAATATAAACACAGAAAATGCATAAAACAAGAGATATACGTGGTTCACCCAGTTTGGGCCACATCCACGAAGAAAACAGCCAGTCCTTATTTTATTATATTATCCAGCAAACTGAAGAGATACAAGCTACATCAGATCCGATGTAACACCCTCTTCACTCTCAATCTCCTCTCTCTTCCTCGCTCAAAAATACAGATATACATAGACGCGATACAATTCCCTCATATATAGTGAGGGGTTGCCTTCTAGGGAAAAAAAACCATAAATTAAACATAACTTCTACCATCAGATCATCCGCCTAATGAACGGCCTAGATTGACTAGAAATTACTAGACTTTTACAAGGCAATTTTACATCTATTTTTAGCTTCAAGGGTGCTGCCCCCGAACCCCCACCGGGGGACCGCTGGCCCCCAGACCCCCCAGCTGGGGGGGATCGGCCCCCCCAACCCCCATTGGGGGGACAAGTTCCCCTCGCATCCCCCTGCGTGGAGGGGTGTACAGTCTTCTTAGGGTATACATCCGGCTGAGACCTTTGAATACATAAGATAATTAAGCTCCACACCCAACACTGCTCATGGGCAGGTCATGGAGACACACGCAGCTCACGCAATCATGATAAACGTTGTTCATGAGGCACTTATAGGATGTGCCAAGATGTAGCCACAGTCTACGCAGTCATGGTTACCTATATACGTTGTTCTTTACGTAGGGTAGAAAGCGTCGTACGCAGTCATTCATATGACACTTATATGCACAGGACAACGGAGCCGCAGTCATAATAGAGTCGCAGTAAGGAATGAAGTTGCAGTCAACTGCAATCAAGGTTGGATCTACGGTTTGGCTGCGTCCTCAGATTGGTTAAGGAACCGTAGACCTAAAGAAGCAATCGTGGTACCTCTAGATAAATTACAGCCCAGCTATGACTCTATAATGAGATAAGGGTTCAATGAAGAGATCCATATCATATGATAGTCTCAACATGTTTTAGAGAACAGTGACAAGCATCATATATATGCATGATCAATAATGGACTGCATAAGGATGTAAAGGGCAGCATGATCAGACAATGGGACTGCATGTTGAAGTATGAGGCAACATCAATGAGACTGCATGCTGATGGGTGAGACAACTGATGATGTATGATGCAGAATAATGGGCATGAGCAGCATGATGATGAATAGGGTTGCATAATGATGGAAGATGCTGAATAATGGGCAACATGATGATGAAAGTAGATGAGATGGTGCTAGACGGTAAGGTGTGGTAAATGGATGAAATGGACAGGTGAAGTTGTCACCTTGGAGAATCAGTTGAAGCAGAATGTCTTCAACTGATCTTAGGTATCATCGTTATAGGAGATGATCTATGCTCAAATCTAGATAAGTCAAAATGTTGACTTCTATTGTAAATGTACTGTCTTTCTCTCTGCTGAACTTTGAAGAACATAAAAGAAGAAATGATCAAGGGTTTCCCCACATTGGGTTTTGTCCCTGGTTGGCACCACATCTTGTGTCCTCTTATCTTCGCTTGTCTTTTGCGATTTATATTTATGTTCTATCTACAGTTTACTTTAATGCTGATGTGATTGCTAACTGTGAAAATTTAAATAAATTGCTCTAGCATAGAACATACCTAATATTAACATGAGATCAGAGCTTAGGTGAAGACAATGCCCAAGCAAGAGTGAAAGAGCAATCACCAAAGACAATAGGGACAAGACAAAAGGATCAATGGGTTCCACATCTCTCTTCTAATTTAGCTAAAATAGAGCATATTATCAGAATGGCATAGCGGAAGTTTCTGATGGCCCATCTAAAAATCACTTCATTGAGAAGTTCAGATCTAAGGATGGAAGGAAAGACAGATGCCTTGGTTGCAATAAGTTCGGCTATTATGCGTAGGAGTGTCTGAATGGCAGAGACACTTCTCTTGATGAAGATAAACAAATCATTCCAGGGTCAAGGGAATGACAGGTAATACAGTTCATCAAGGAGAAACGGTCGACTCTTCAAAGAAAGCAAGGAACCCTAGGCACTACATTGGATAAATAATCATGGGATTATACTTTGAGCTGATTCTCGGAAAGGGTGTAGGGAATGTTATCCCTCAATTGAATGAGTGTAACTCGATTCATTTACAGAATCTATTTTATGTACCTGATCGCAAGAAGAACCTGGTGTCCATTTTAGCAATGGAAGTCAAAGGTTACAGGGTGGCACTCATCGATGGAAAGGTACGTGTTTGAAAATAGATTTTTTAAAGATGTTTTTGAGTTCAAGGCTGTATCAAGTTGCAGGAAGTTCACTGGGGATCATGTTCATTGACTCAGCACCGGAGATCTATGAGTCAGATGGTGACAAGGATGCCTGAATTCAAGGTACATGTCTGAGATGTACCGAAGGAAAATCTTATAAGGGGACCATTCCCCTCATGCCACAAGTCCACAGGTTTGGAACAACCCGAGGAGTTTGAGATTCATGATCGAGAATCTCATGTATTTTGGTGGTAGAAATCCCTCTATGCAAAACACCCTGGGCATAGTATGAGAGGATCAACAGTGGTCTGATGAAGCTGAGATTCACTAGGAGTGAAATCGATGCAAACAATCTGAAGGTTGTGGATGACAGACCTCTCATACCGGCACCTATGTCTGACAGGTGCAGAGCCTCTCATTTGTAGGAGACAGAGGGAGTTGGATTCCAGATGTGGAATGATAAACCGCAAACCTGTGACTACCTCGAGGATCTCAACTTTCAAAATTTATATGGTAGTGATGTCAGACCAGATTTGGGAAATGCCTCTGAGTCTCATAAACTCATTCGTGTTGATGTTCTCAGTGAACTTCCGTTCAGACATATGTTTTGCAGTTAGCATGGTGAGCTCATATTTGGTTGAGCCTCATTGGATTTGTGCCAAGAATATTTTGAGATATATTCAGGGCACAATCTCTCATGGATTAAGATACACTTCTAGAAATATGAAAGCTGCATGATGTTGACTAGGAAGGCAATGTGGAGGAACACTAGATCACTTCTCAGTGCTGGTTCTCTTTGGATTCTACTTCGATATCATGGATGATCAGGAAACAAAAGTCGGTTGTTATAAGTATCTCCGAGACCAGATACATAACTACGAGTATGACCTCGTATGAAGTTTCTTGGTTGTGGAAACTCTTCAGTGAGTAAACATGATGAATACCACTGTGATTCTCTGTGACAACTACAGTTGGGATTCGATTATTGAGGAATCTCGTATTTGACGATTGCTCCAACAGATAGACATCAAATATTGCCTTATCTGGGATATGTTAAGTCGATAAGCAAGGAGGATCCATTGCATTAAGATGATGTATAGGTCACTACACTTTGTCATAGCCCTGGGGAAAGATCAAATTTGTGATTCCCCGAATGACTTGGAGTCATCGAGAGACCCTTGTACAAGGGTCCTGCATGTTGCATGCATTGAGCTCTGGGAGCTCTAGGGGCTTGTGGTTCTTACTGGAGCAACATACGACCACAGGGTAACTCACTCTCCCTTGGTGGTACGCACTGGGACAAGATGATTCGCTCTCTTGTGGGACAGGATGATTCACTCTCCTTTGTAGCAGGATGATTAGTTCTCCTGTGAGGTATGGATGATGTGTTCTCCATGACGATTATGTAGTAGGATGATTAGCTCTCATGTGAGGCCTGGATGATGTGTTCTCCATGTCGATTGTGTAGCAGGATGATTAGTTCTCCTGTGAGTACAGGATTGATTAAGTTATCTTGTCGAGGCATCCTACCCATGAATTTTGGGACTCATGGGAAGTACCTCTCATCTGATCAATGAGCAGGGAAATGAGGTTAGGGACCATAGTAGTACCGATGGACACATTGCTATATCTACCGTACTCCCTATTCTAGGATGACTTTCATTGATCTGGGATCAATGATACTGGTCTGGGAACAGTTGTAGGAGTTGTACCCACTATGACACTAACTTCAGGTCGGTTGAGAATAGTTTGGGACTAGTGGTACATACTCTGAGACTGACTTCGGGTTAGTGGAGGACTGGTCTGGGACCAGTGAGAGTGGTACATACTATGACGCTGACTTCAGGTTGGTTGAGACTGGTCTAGGGCCAGTGGTACACACTCTGACACTGATGATATTAGTCTAGGACTAGTGATAGGAGTGGTACCCACTATGATGCTGACTTTGGGTCGATTGAGACTGGTCTATGACCAGTGGTATGCACTCTGAGACTAACTTCAGGTTAATGGAGATTGGTATGAGACATTCTCGATCAATTCTACTTCTTCATGATTCAACAGAGCAGAGCCAGCAAAGCTGAGCAGAGCTAGCAGAGTTGAGCAGAGCCAATAGAGCTAAGCAGAGCCAGTAGAGCTGAGCAGAGCCAGTAGAGCTGAGAAAAGCTAGCAGAGCTAGTAGAGCTGAGCAGAGCTAGCAGAGCCAGTAGAGCTGAGCAGAGCTAACAGAGCAGAGCAGAGCCAACAAAGTTGAGCAGAGCTAGCAGAGCTGGGTAGAGCAGTGTAGGGCATTGATGTCAGAGATAGTACAGCCAAACATATGGATTAGCAGATGGAGTTCTCCCTAGTTGAGAAGGAGTGTTAAAATTGACAACTAGGGCCAAACTCCATGTGGGTCAGCTTATTTATGGTAGCTGATATTTTTATTGGATCCCTCTCATCGAGAGGTGTAGGATTGATCTAAAGATCGTCCGATTATGATAAGTATTTATGAAGTTATGAATTTATTTATGTTATGGACAAATTGTTAAGTCGATCAACATCTTACATAGGCTCAGAAGCCCAATAGACATGTTTATTCATCATCTATGTTTTTAGTATAAATAAGTGTGGACTTGAAGTCATTTAAACACACATCTTCATGTGTAGCCTCCTCCTCTCCACGTCTGGGTTTTTGGTGAAGGAGAGAGACACCAAAAAGAGCGATACTCTAGTCTCCAGGACGTAGATGAAGGAAGAGGCTCCCAGCCATGTGAAGCTCTAAAACACCGTAATGAACTATAGACATATGCAGCTCTAAATGCAAGTACCTATATGCTATGTAAACAGTCCTAATAAAGGGTATCCGTAGAGAAACTCGTTGTAGGGTATTGACTACACCATGGTTTTAGGTGCAGTCATGTTCTCAAATCTGGCAGCATACATCAAGCTCTGTGTAGAGTGGATCTGGTAGCGTAGTTACACACAGTTCTTAAAGCCATTGATACGCAGTTCATGCAGAGATAATACACTACTCATGGGCATGTCATGGAGACACATGCAGTTCAACATAGTCATGATAAACGTTGTTCATGAGGCACTTATACGCTGTCCTGAGATGTAGCCACAATCTACGCAGTCATGGTTACCTATATACGTTGTTCTTTACGCAGGGTAGAAAGATTCATACACAGTCATTCATATGACACTTATACACACAGCACAACGAAGCCACAATCATAATAAAGCCGTAGTAAGGAATGAAGTTGCAGTCAACCGTAGTCAAGGTTGGATCTAGGGTTTGGCTACGTCCTCGGATTGGTTAAGGACCACAGAACTAAAGAAGCAATTATGGTACCTCTAGATAAATTACAACCCAACTATGACTCTATAATGAGATAAGGGTTTAATGAAGAGATCTATAGCATACGACAGTCTCAACATGTTTCAGAGAACAATGACAAGCATTATATATATGCATGATCAGTAATGGAATGCATAAAGATGTAAAGGGTAGCATGATCAGACAATGGGACTGCATGTTGAAGTATGAGGCAACATCAAAGAGACTGCATGTTGATGGATGAGACAACTAATGATGTATGATACAGAATAATGGGCATGAGCAGCATGATGATGAATAGGGTTGCATAATGATGGAAGATGCTGAATAATGGGCAGCATGATGATGAAAACAGATGAGATGGTGCTATACAGTAAGGTGTGGTAAATGGACGAAATGGATAGGTGAAGTTGTCACCTTGTAGAATCAATTGAAGCAGAATGTCTTCAACTAATCTTAGGTATCATCGTTATAGAAGATGATCTATGCTCAGATCTAGACAAGTCAAAATGTTGACTTTTGTTGTAAATGTATTGTCTCTCTCTCTGCTAAACTTTGAAGAACATAAAAGAATAATTGATCAAGGGTTTCCCCACATTGGGGTTTGTCCCTGGCTGGCGCCATATCTTGTGTCCTCTTGTCTTGGCTTGTCTTCTGTGATTTATATTTATGTTCTATCTATAGTTTACTTTAATGTTGATGTGATTGCTAACTGTGAAAATTTAAATAAATTTCTCTAGCATAGAACATACCCAAAATTAATAAGGCAACCCTAACTATCAACTGGAAAGAAAACCCTAATTATTGGAAAGTACACAATGAACCCTAACCAATGGAACTTAAAGAGTAACCCTAACTATTGAAATGAAAACCCTAGATATTAATTAGATGGAAATACGAGTATTCATACAAGACTGAGCAGCCCAAATGAAGCAAGCAAAATTATAAATAATCTATTCATTGTAAAATCAACATAAAGCTTCAATTCACTAGGCCTAGTGCAATCCTGCACTCAATTTTATTGAACACTCTCTCTCTTTGTATGGACAGATGACTTGACCATTCCAAATTAGATGCACTAAAAAAAATTGAAATGTGTGAATAAAGTCATCCTTCACCCAAACCTAATGTGAATTGATTTCTCCAAACTTTATAAGTAACTTCAAATTTTTATAAACAAAATTTCCTTAATATTAGTTTTGGAATGTTGTAAAAATGATGACTGACTTAAAAGTGCAGTGTCTTAGAAAAAAATTACAGGACTACAATTCAAGAAATCGTCTTTTAACTTGGGTCATCATGTAACCCTACAAGGTATAAGGTAATGCAAAATTAACATGGAAACATCTCTATCATACACATATTCCCGATTTCCTTGTTCAGAAGCTAATCCAATTAAAACCCGTGGTAACACAACAATCCTGTACAATATTTTGTTCAAATTTGATTATATAATAGAGATGATACATCATGACAGGACAAATATATTATAAATCTCACAATTTGTTGGAAACTAGATCACTACTAAGAGGTGTGTGTGTGTGTGGGGGGGGGGGGGGGGGGGGGGGGGGGGGGGGCCGATGGGTGAATCAATAGTGAAGGGACTTAAATTTTTTCTTCAATTAATTAAACATTTAAACCATGCATTTTGAAACGCATAAGCAGATGTCATAGTATCAAACATAAACATGAAACCATGAAAGCATTCAACACAAGAGACACAAATATTTCTCGTGGAAAACCATCCTTCTAGGTCAAAATCTACCCTTGTTTATGTTGCACTACTCAATTTTTTATATTAATCTACTGAACAAATTTTACATGGATTAGATTACACCCATAAGCTAGAAGACTTGCCTTCCTTCATATTATGTTGGCACCTATAACTTAGGAATTTTGTTTCTCTCACGGATCTACGAAAATCTATCTGCTGGAAGCCTCCATGACTAACGATCCTCGCTCAAATCTCATTGGACTATCCAACTCCTATTGAATAGAAAAATTTGTTCCTGATGTTGAATCTTCCATATCATTGTCTAGTCTAAAGCCTCCACATCTTCACTTCCTCCATACAAACCATGTTTAACACTGGGTTCTCAATCTACTCAACACAAACACTACATCAACAATCTCTTCAAAGCACACAAACAAAGACTCCAAAATAAAATGAACCAACATAATTGTTGCATCAAGTAATCTGATAAATGCATCAACAAAACCCTCTTTGTTATAAATAAAGATACTCACAAATAATTGTTGCACACAAACTATAATATAGAGAATAAACAAGATTCCACCAAAAAAAAGGGATGTGATCAATATCTACTTCATCTCCTCTCTCTGTGCACAAAATGTTAGATGAAACATACTCCTACTACCTATTGCTACACTTGCAAACTACTTCAAAAGTTTTGCATTACAACCCTCATATCTTGCAAACTCTTCTCCACTCTCACACTCACTCAACTCATAACTCATCCAACCAAAAATCTTCAACTCAATACTCACACACAAATATATAGCAAAGCTATCCTCATCAATCTTGAATCCAATACCAAGTACACATGTATCGAGGTAATACCAATACCAAGGGCACCTGTACCATGGTAATACCAATACCAAGGGAACTTGTACAACTGTCAAAGCAACAAGCCAAAATACAACGTGAAGATACCATGGTAATACTAATAACACGAGGACTTGTACCATTGTAATACCAATACCATGGGTACATGTACCATGGTAATACCAATACCAATCAAAACACTTGTACCAAACAATCATATGCATAACCAATGCATAGCCAAACACCTCTAGCACTTGTAGCAAAATCATCAAGCCATAAACAGTCTCCAACACTCATAAAAACATCTCGAATTCTTCTAACACTTGTAGAAACATCTCCAATGCTTCCAACACTTGTAGAAGCATCTCCAACACCTACAACAACAACATCAAGTCATCCAAAGCCTGTAGAGGCACCTCGAATACTTGTAGCAACATCAACCTATAACAAGGCATCATAAACATGCCCTGAAACCATCTCTACTCAACCTCTAAATCCTGCACTAAGTCATACCATAACCAAGTTGACATCAATGCCAACCAGAAAGACCAACAAGTTGACCACTACTACAACCCAACACTCATCACACTCATCATGAGGAGGACTACTAACATCATCAGATGGACATAAGACATATCACAAGAAGAACCATGACCCTGTTGACATAAATTCCAACACTACAATGCCAACAAGATCCCCCTTTGGCATTGATTTCGACCTCAATATGATTTCCAACATCTGAGGTTGATCTCCATACACTCTAAAGCTATGACACTGAAGTTGATATCTAACAATACAAATTCTCTCTTCCTTTGACATTAATGGAAAAGGGACATACCATCACTGGAATAACAATGGCAATAATGTGTCGGGTGAGAGAAATATCTGCTATAAGATAAACATGTAGAACAAGGAACTCAGCTGCCAACACTCCTTGAATAGAAACCATACAACTTTTCCAACATAACATGCTCCCCCTAAGAATGTAAAAGAGCTGAAAAAACACTTTATTTTGTTGTTGTAGGTACACATACACATCTCAGTAATGAGCCTCCTTGCGAAGTGCAAGGGACCATGAACTGTTCATTGACTCTATGCATCCAAGACCAAAGACACCGCATGCAAGTACATAGTTGCCTCATGATAATATATGGTTGTAGCAAAGATATCTAACAGCTCTTTTATGGTTATAACGTCACTCTTTTTGCTGCATATATGACTCTAAGATCACTTCTCCTAACAACCAACACCATACCCAAAAGATTTGACAAATATTACAAGGTTTCATATGCCTATTACATAGAAACTAGAATAATGTATCATGACTGTACAAAGCCTTCAAAAATCCATATGGCTAGACCATGACTCACATAACTCTCTCTCAATGCATGCATGACACCATGGGTTTCTCCATGAGCAATACATTAGCAAGATAAAACAATAACAATACATGGCTTTTACATTTGCACACAAGGGTGAATGCATGAAGATGGGTTACACTTTTGGGCCAAATGTGGCGATGAAATCTCAAGTTTATCCTCTTTTATCGAATTGAAGCCCTCAAAATCCATATAAGAACTGTGAAATTTGATTCGAAGTAAGAAGAAAAAATGTGGAGAATTATGTTGTTGTCCTAATGATATTTTTTACAAAAAAAATTAGTGTCGTATAATATGTCAAATTTTTATTAAATGAAATGTTTGTCCTTGCAAATTTTCACACATCTTAATAGCTATGCATGTGTTCACGTATCATAACTTAGTTGTATGTATTTTATAATATTAGTATATATATATATATATATATATATATATATATATATATATATATATATATATATATGATCTACACGGAGAGAGATAAAGTTTTCATATTAAATTATAATATTTTTTATTATTTTTTCGAAGTTGGCAAAATAATATTTCAATTGCATTTTGCAGACACATGTGTTCACGTAAGGCTTTTTTCAACTATTTAAATAAATTGAATAATCAAGAGCACCCTTTTGAAGAGGACTCGTAAACGAAGCTAGTGGTATTTTTTGAATTTTTTTTCATTGTGTATATTTTATGATATTAACCTCTTTAAAATTGTTCAAAAAATTTCAAGCATTATGTTTAAATGAAATTAGATGAAAATGTCATATGAATTCGAAAATGTGTAACTCATATGCCATTGGATAGAGGATTTCTTCACGAATCCAATATGATCAACTCTACCACCTAAGGACAATTTTTTCCCTAAGGCTGGTGAGGGTACAAAATGGTGTTTCGTGCAATTTTACAAAAAGGGTGTTGAAATTGTGGATTTTATGACTTTAGAGGCTCGATTAAACGTTTGAATTTCAAATTCAAATATCTCAATCGAGGGTTTCGTAAACCCTTGATCGATCCATTTACATGATTAACATGGGCTTGATTGAGCTATAATGCTTGATCGAGGATTTAAAAAAACAAAAACAAAAAAACAAAAAAAATTATGAATCCCATAATTTAAACTTTAGATATTTACCACATTTTAAAATTCCATAATTTTTTTATAATTTTTGTTATCATGTCATGTAGAAACCTTATTAAATTTAATATTAATATTAAAAAATTAT